>CAUYQV010192740.1:0-16426 GCA_963574575.1 Galagoides demidoff | reverse complement strand
CACCTGACGAAGGACTGATGGGAGTAGAGAGCATCTCATTCTGTAGGGAGAATATGCCAGAGAACCTAGATCTGGCTCCATCCTGTAGGGACAATTTCCATTTGAGCAGGGATGTATGACTCAGTACTTCCAGTCACTATGACAAAGTTGTAGAGTACTATTTCAATGACTCAGTACAGGCATAGAGCAGTCATGCTTTTGCATGTGGAACAACTTATTTCAAAAGTTGTGAAAGATTCCAAAAAGCATAAGAGAGATGAATTGTTTGCTGTATGAGCACCTGTACTGACTCTGGGGTCTTTTTTTTTTTTGGCAGTTTTGGCAGGCACCAAGCTTGAACCCGCCACCCCCAGTATATGGGGCCAGGGCCCTACACCTTGAGCCACAGGTGTCGCCTAACTCTGGGGTCTTTTCTACACAGGACCCTATTCAATGTGGGTTGATTTGTGTGTGATCATTTAAATAGGTCTAAGTAGCATATGTAAATGGGAAATATGTTACCTCCAGATGCTTAGAGATCTAATAGATGTTTGGCCTACTTGATTGTAACTGAGTCTGACCATGTTAGGAATTGCCTTCTAATTACATCAAGAGTGAAGCAGCTTTCCATGGACAATATATTGCTTCAAAATTTTATAAATAACAGGTAGATCATAGACTACATGGGGACTTACATGTAGCCCTCATCCTCTCAGGACATGCTGTTACATAGTCAGTGTTTGCATGCTCCAAGCGAGCATATCCAGAGAATCTCATGATAGGAGCATGTGACCGATGTAGTGTCCTACCTGGGTTCCTGGAATCCACTGGCTCCAGTTAAGTTCTTTCTGCCAGAGGCTGTATTTTGCGGTCATCCATTCGTGTCTTTTTGAAGGTGAATGTGAATTGAAGCTGAGAGACTTAAATAGGCACTGAATAGAGGACATTAGCCAAATTTATATCAATAAAGTATTTTCCAGCAGAACATAGAATGGCATCAGAAATGTCAATGATTGGGTATCCAGAAGCCTTAAGCAGTGTGGTCATGTGATTAAGCATGTGGGAACCCACACTGAGGCACCATTCATTCTTTCCAGGTTTAAGAACATCATCAATCCTTTTTTTTTTTGAAACAGAGCCTCAAGCTGTCCCCCTGGATAGAGTGCTGTGGCATCACAGCTCACAGCAACCTCCAACTCCTGAGCTCAAGCTAGTCTCCTGCCTCAGCCTCCCAAGTAGCTGGGACCACAGGCACCCGCCACAACGTCCAGCTAATTTTTGGTTGCAGCATCTTTGGCAGGCCTGGGCTGGATTCGAATCCACCACCTTAGGTGTATGTGGCTAGCGCGTTAGCCACTTGAGCCACAGATGCCAAGCCCCTCAATCCTTTAAATCAAGGGATAGAGAACAGAATTGCCACTACTATAAAGAGATCAGAAAAGTTGGTTCTCTATCATAGAAGGCTATATTTTAATTTATAAGATGAATTTTAAGAGGTGTGGTAGTAAGTTCACAGGGTGCCTTTTGGTGAAGCCAATAGTAAGAACCAAATTTTAATTTTATTCCAATAGACCATGTGACTGGTTATTCATTCCAATGGGAAACCCAAAGGGAAAAACTAATGACTACTGGGAAATTAGGCAAAATCTAAGTGACTATAGATCAAAGTGAACTTGTTTGTTTTTAGTCTTATTGCTGTGAATATCCTAGAGAACGTAGGGATTTTAATGTTTTAGTAGAGACTCCAAGGATCACTGTGATTTGGAAACCAGTATCAACCAAATCCATAAAATATTTAAAGTGAAATGAATAATCACTTCTATGCAATTATAGACATAATTGTCCCTGACTGGTCACTGGGGTCCCAGCCATGTTCAGTATACAAGAAGGCTTAGATGTTTGCCATTGCCTTAGGTAAGCAAATGGAGAAGTTGTATCCTGAAAACTGGTGACCTTGAGTGATGAAGACCTCAGATAAATCACAATGCTTGCTGTAGAATATCCTAAGAGTCTTACTTGAAATTATATAATAGCTAAGTCTTCATCATTAAGTCACCAATATCAGTTCTTCTATAAGTTCCTTCAGTGTTGGGAGGTCTCTGTGAAAAGTCAGAAATCAGGGCTTACATTGGTAGTAGAGTTTATTACCTTGGGACATGAAAACCTGGACCTTGGAGCACTCATACAAGCATCCATAAAGTATCTTTAACAATAGCTACTTGGCCATTAAAGGAACTTAAGAAATCCTATAACTTGTGAATACTTCCCAGAGAAATATCTGATGAGTTTCAACGTGAAGCTTACTCAAGACTGGCTATGATGTCTTATCCACTGGAATGCTCAGAAAAATAATATGCCATCGAACCATCTGAGTTTTCATTTAAAATCACCATCCCACCAATATGTTAGAACATATCCCAGTTAATAAGGCAAGGCAGAAAAATGACTATGGAGATGTGGTGGACTGGATATTTTCTATGCTGTGAACACACAATGGAGCAAGATGGAGCAATGGCTGGAAGATGCTTGAGCTGGCAGATTGGGATGGCAGATGCTGCACACCCACTCCCATTTTAGTGGATTCTGGTGGCTCACAAGATGCAGCAGTCTGAATGTCTCCCCCCAAATTTACGTGTCAGAAACTTCCCAGTGAACAATGTTGGGAGGTGTGGCTTCTTCAGAGATGTTTAATTTATGAGGGCAAAACCCTGATAAATGGATTCATGTCATTTCAAGGGTGGGTTCATTCTCTCTTGCCCTTCCACATACTTTAATGATAGGACCCACTAAGAAGGCCCACTGAGATGTTGACACCCGGATCGTGGACTTACCTGCTCCCAGAAAGGCACAAACAATTATATTCTTTATAAATTACCCAGTGTTAGATAGTAAGTTATAGTAGAACAAAATGGAATAAGACACAAGATATGCCAGCCAACTTGTACACGTCCACCAAAGCTGAAGCTATTTCGGAACCAGTATTATATGGTCCCAGGAGCCCATAATAAAAAAGCACTCTATCCGCCAAATGCATAAGTATTTTCATAATTTTGAATTTCCAAGAGAGTCATACCTGAGGTTTCTTTCTCCCCTTTTATTATTGCTAAAAGTGTGATTACAGTATATATTTCAGGAGGTAATCCTCATTCAGCCCAAAGTTTTTTCTTTCTCTACCAGGTAGTTCCAATATTACCTTTTGGGTTAGAAGAATCCCCATGTTTGATTTTTTTATTAAATCTGGGGGTCCCAGCCTCAATTAGAAGCAGAATATTCCTTCAGCAGGGTAGGGCTACAGTACCTGAAACATGGGGTCCTCTGGGGGCCCATCTTAAGATTCAGTCTGTTTCATAATTAGCCAATAGAGCCATGGTGTTCTCTGGGCCTCCAGTAAGGACTAGATAAACATTTTAGGCCACTATTGTAGTATCTGTGTCACAGAGTGTTATGGGGTATTTCCCCTTTAACTCTGAAGATCAAAATCTTTGTTGTGAGAGGCATGGGCAGCAGTAGCTGAAGTATTTAAGGACAGATGAACATTCTGCTTTTAAAGTACAGGCCTAAACAGACTGCACAATGACTTTTTTTTTCTTTTCACTCTCTTTTATTTTAAGAAAAAAATCTCTCTCTCTACTTGCTTTTTCCAGACTAACTTCCTGATGGATTCATACGTCACATAAAGTATCAGAGTATTTCTCCTGAGCACTGCATAGGATGAAAGTCAACGTCTGTCTAGGGCACACTGCCAATCGGGTACTGAGTAAAGTTTGTCCCCTGATAGTAGCATCAGTCACAGACACAATCTACTCAAAGACACACAGATTAGTCAGAGAGGAGACACAGGAACCCAGAATATTCTAAGGAGAGCTCTGATTCCCTAGTCCTATTCTTAAATGTCAAGCAGGAAAGCTTCCAATTGGGGTCAGCAAAACTTATACCATAGGATCAGTAAGAGTGAACAAATGCCATTCAGTCCAGCAGAACTCAAAGCACAGACTTGCCAGCCAGCAGAGAAATCTTACACAGTGTACGTGGCGATGTGCACTCAGGGAGCCAAAAGCAAGAGAAGGAAAACCCCAGAGGTGCGGTGGCCTCCCTTAGAGCATCTACCTGAGGATGTCAGTTGTGTTTAGGCATCACATGGAAGCAGAACGTGTCCCCAACTGAAACTGGTTTGAATGTCAGGCCTGTGACACTCAACACACAAAGACTCTTGGAAAGAAAGTTCATTAGTCACACAAGCAAATCATAGGGAGAGAGAATTAGATATGCGCAAGCTTGGGCTGGCTCTGGCAAACTGAAGGAAGTGAGATGGATTTTTATAAAGATATGGAATTTGAACTGGGGACAAGTTCCCATGTATGGAAGATTTCATTTTTTTCTAATAATGCCAAAGACAGAAATACACACAGGAAAAGACTTTTTTCCCAGCTTTTCCAAAAGAAGTAAGTGAGGCTTTAAGAGAAGTCAGTGGCCAAACATTTTAAGTGAAGCCGGAGTCTTTATTACAAACATTGCAAATCTAGAAAAAAGTTGAGTATATTGCTATTACTATTGTTATCACGACTAGTTCTAGTAATAATTATCCCATTGGCATTAATCATATTTGTCATGTATATCCCATTCCTTCTATGTGCTAAGCAGATGCTGCACACATGAATACAGACTTTTCTATTATCTTCACTTATCCTAACAGCGAATATAATTATACCCACATATGAGGGAGATAGGATCAGAAAGGTTACCGGGACACCAAAAATTTTACTCAAGAATTGTAAAGCTTAACAAGTATTCATAAGCATATATTTGATTTTGTCAAAGTTTCCCCTTTCTCAACTGAGATACATACAGATTTTAGACTTTTATATTTCAATTTCTTGGTCTTTTTGGTTTGATATTTTATTGAGAGAGTGAAATCTCATGGATTCTTTCTTTACCAGTTCAAAATGTCTCCTAATTTATAACTACCCATGTAGAAATTGTTGATGACCAATTAGAAACAATTGATAGGAAAATGTAGGTTTTATACATATAGAAAGGGCTAAAAACTGTATACCCATTTTAAGAAAGGAAAAAAAACAGTATTAAAATTATATTACCTAATATCTACCAATAACCAAAGAGAAATAGACATTATGCTGATGTCTGCAATTCCAAACGGTGCTCAGAATGGACACCATCAGCACCTAGACACTTGCCAATAAGGCAATCTATCACCCAAGCAATGCTGACCAAAGTATCCCCTCGTATAGCTGCAGCTGTGGTTCAATTTCTTCCCAAAGTACCATGGGTGTAGCTGGTTTTGTGCAGAACACCACATCCTTTAGGTCCCCCATACTCATGCCTCCATTGTTGTAGTAACTTTACAACATTCTCAAATTTCAAATACCACTTCAAAACAGTCTTGTGCTCCTCAAACAACCACGATTTCACCACTATCTTTGACTGTTCTGCCTGTTGTATGGTGACCCTGGCATTCATTTGATTAATGTGATCTTTTGAACAAATGTCATCCTACACATTGCTACTGTAATTCAATTCAACTTGAAAAAATAATAGATAACATCTGTCAAAATGTGTATACAGTTTTTTGGCACCCCCAGCATACATATAAAATAAACTTTATATAAATATTATATGTTAGTTGAATTTTTCCCACTTATTCAAATTTCCAAAGGCTATTTTTTTCAAAATAAATATAAATACCTGGGTATATTACATTAATTCACTTTCTATTCAAATAAATAACTTGTCTTCCCCATTACTAATAGTTCATGTAGGAGGCATGAGTTAGTGAAGTTTCAATATGCTGAATGATTATAAATTCACATTTCTTTAATGTATTTTATTTCCTATATAGGATTAGGAGCTATACTTTATTTGAACACACTAACTTATTTCTCAGGATAAAATTCAGGCTGTTTATCTGCTTAACATTCAATTGAGAATGTTTAGAACCTGGTCTATTTCTCATTATCTGTTTTGTGTTTATAAATGTGAGTTTGCAAATGAGGACACAAAGGTGTTTATTTGCAACTAATTTTGCATTCACTTTTCTTCCTGCCAAAGACTCAGAAAATAATGAATATTTAAAGCGAATATGCTGTAAGAAAGCTATAAACTTTTTAATGTTATGTGACATGCTAAGGCCCTTGCCATTGATCAGAGAGACTTGGCCTATTATTCTATCTATACATAGATCATAGCAATAGGCCAAGAAGTCACAGAAAAATGAAAACACACAGGGTTTGCTTTATATTAGTCTTATCCCTGTTGCTGAAAGTAGTAAACTATTAGACCAAGAGAGAATTCAGACCCCTGAATTGGCTTTATAAATGTTCATGGATAGCAATATCTTCAGTACTGAAAAATATAAATGGGCCACAGTGAACACAGTGACACAAGATGCTTTTGAAAAGTGACAAGAATTCTTATTACACAGTATCTATTCTCAATTTCAAAGAGCAGGATAACGTTTAAGCTAGCAGGCTGCACATTTGCTTGGCGTTAAAACAAGTATCAATTTAGCTGCATAGTTCAATAATTGATTTAATTAGTGTTTGGGATTATGAGCTATTTTTAACTAAAACTATGCCTTCTTAAGTATATATGAAATATTACATTGAGTTTCAGCATCTACTTAAAGACTCAGTGTGAATACATGTATTAAAAATCATGTTATCTTTCTATCAAAATTTAACATTACCAGCATACAGCTTCAACATTTAGAATGAAGGTAACTTCCAGTATTTTATTCTTGATAAGAAGTCTGTTTATCTACATATAAGATGTCTATTATGCAATACACACAACTTATTTTGCTTGTGCATAATTTTCATGTTATTTTTACAAATAATCACTAATGTTAAATAATTTTTCACTAAGGTGAACTTGGATTAAGCAAAAATGTTAATGCTTGATGCACATCAGAAAACCCAGAAAAATTGCCATACATTGGTCTATTTTTAAATGGTGGAAGATAGTGTAAATCAGTAAATAATACCACTCCATTAAACTGCTGCCTTCTCCCTGGAAGAGGATTTCTGTGGGTGCTGTCATTTGTCTTGCACACTTTTCTTAGGAGCCTTCCTATTCTTTGTCATTTTTTCTTCAACATTTATTTTCCCCCGGACAACAGGCAAACAGATGTTGGCGCAGCTGGCTTGGATGATAATTTTGCCTCTTGAGAATAGGAATCTTTAATACATTGAAACCAGAGCCCATTCCATTATTTGGAGAATAAAAAATTCACTTTGCTATAAAATCCTTAATTCACTAGCTTTATGTTAACTTATTTTAAGATAACCCTGATAATTATTATATTTTAAATCTGAGGTTGCTCATCATGCTTTTTAGATCTAAGATTATTTAAATTATCTTATTATTGATCAATTACATTATTCAAATTGTACTTTCAGATCATTAATGCATTTTTTATGAATATTGCCATACATAGGAGAGATATGGTACTCCAATTGTGCTATGGTATGGGTCACATTTATGTATAAATTTTTACATGGCTAACCACAAATAATTCATGTTTGCTTAAAATACCAAACCAATGTAATGATAGAAAAATATACCAATTTTTATTTATGAATAATAGTATAATTGTATTGATTTTTAAGAAATAAAGATGTAAAAATATAGTTTAACTTTAAAAAATACTATTTTCTAGGGCGGCACCTGTGGCTCATAGAAGTAGGGCACCAGCCCCATATACCAGAGATGGTGGGTTCAAACCCAGCCCCAGCCAAAAACTGCAAAAATAAAAAATACAAAACTATTTTCTTAAATAGTTGTATCAATTTATACGTCCACTAGCAGCATATGAGAGTTCAGTTATTTTACATCAATACCTGGTAAGGAAAGATTTTATTTTTTTTTAATTTAGTTAATGAGTATTCTAATTTAACCAACAGTATATACATTTAGACATGCAGGGAACCTCAGCTATGTTTTGGCTAGAGCATGTGACCTAGATTACTTTTCCAGTAGGTTACAAAGAGTAAATTCAATCAAATGATACTTCACTGTAAATATAAGTAAAAACGTTGCCTTAGTAACCTAGTAATTAATCAATTGAAATTCACTTTCCCATGTTATAAATCATGCATTTAAGGATTTATTTATACAGTTTGCCTTTTGAATAGCCTTTTTTCGTTCCTCGGATAATGAAAATTCTTTCTTCCTTTAAAATGCAAGGACATTGTCACATTCTTTGGAATACCTTTCCTGACTGCCCCTGGCCAGTGAAATGCTTTCATCATTAGATTTTCCCTCATTTCTCTCATTCTATCAATAAAATGTGTACATACTATTGTTTTTCCTCTTAAGACATTGAATTATAATTATTGCTGACAAATTTGTTTCCCTCAGCAGATGGTTTTTTTATGCCTTTTTATACCATAACTACCAATATGCTAGATAATTACCATTAAACTCTAAAATTTGCTGTAGCCAGGTTCTACATCAAAGGGTGAAAATCCTATACTTTTACAGCTTTGAGGACTGAAAACATTGTTTTATGAGACTAAATACATTTAAAATTAATGATTTTGTCATTGTTTTCCCAGCTATAAATAACAAAAATATATGAACATATAATTTTAAAATCTAATGAGATTATGTCCTCTCTGTTACTCATTCACTGAACTTCTACTGTAGCTTGCAATACTTAGTGTTTTAAAGGAGTGAGTATAAGGCAACCCACAGTTTACTCAAGTTTCTCACACCTAACACCAAACAAAACATAACCAGACTCTTATACTGTAGAAAACATCCTCTGCTGGAAAGCGGGAGGTCTCTGAGCACGTAGATGGAGATGGACAGCTGGGGATGGGAAGTTTGTCAGTGACTGCCTCCTCCCAGAACAAAACGGCTTTGTGTTTTGAAGAATAGGTAGGAGGTGGTCATCTTAGTGGAGTAGTGAGCTTTAGTCTACATAAACATCAGTCAACCTTGTTTAGCTTGTCAAGAAAACAACTTTTCATATCATTGCTTTTTGTATTATTTTTAGTATCAATTTCATTATTTCTGGGCAGATCTTTATTATTTATTTCCTTCTAAAAATTTTGGGTTTTGTTTGTGTTCTTGCATTTCTGGTTTTTTTGAGGCGATGACTAAGTTGTTTATTTAAAATTTTTTCTACTTTTGTGGTATAAGCACTTTTTGCTATGATCTTCTCTCTTCTTTCTTTTGCACTATTTTGTATGTTGTATTTCCATTTTCATTTGTTTGAGAATAGTTTTAAATTTCCTTCTTAATTTCTTCTTTGACTTATTGGTTATATCGGAGCATATTGCTTACTCTCCATGTGTTTGTCTATTTTCCTGTTATTGATTTCTAATTTTATTCAGATAAGATACTTGGTATGAAAGGAAGGAAGACCGACTTGTCAAATAATGGTTAAAATGAATGGTGATAAAATACACACTAAGAATGTATATGAAGTGTTCCTCTAGGCATTTGAGAATTCTAAGTTCTATTGCAGAAGGCAGCTATTTTCAGATTATGAAAGAAAAGATACTCCAGATGAGAAAGCTAGGCTTCTTTCATGCAACCGATGGGGTCATTCAGATTTCTGGAAAAGGAATTTGACATAATCAAGTGTTTCTTTAGATACATTGCTTAGAGATAGTGGGGAGAATAAGTTGTATACTTGTATTCTTGGACAAGGCCAAGAATAAATTAGGGTGTAAATTCCTAGGAATAAATTTCTAAATCAAAAGGAATATGCATTTCTGATAGACAAAAGTCAGTCTTTTAGGTAGTAATATTGGTGTAGTATAAAAATAAGAGCTCAGTGTAAATTGCATATGCTTGCCATTTCAGAATTGCCATCTGTCTGGACCCTACTTTCATCTAGATTGTTGAAAGCTTGCAAAGTATTACCATATAGCCAAAAATGATTCAATCTTTAAAATATATTTAATTGCCTGAAATATATGCAATGACTCATATGCAATTGGAAACCTCAATTTATTAAAAAATTAATGGGTATTTTTTATGTGTCCTATTTTTAAAGACTGTCAACTTGACATGGCTTAATGAAGTAGGTCTCATATATTCATAGTAGAATAAAGAAAAGACAACAGAGTTCAGAACCACATCACCACCAACTGATATCTAGCATTGTCTCTCATTAACTATGTGTCTACGAAAATACTTAAATTTTTAAAATCCATTTTTATACTTTATTATATTTTGTACAATCCTACTACATAGTAAGTAAGCATATTAAATATTATTGAATATGCAGGGTCTGGCTCACATGTTCTATAATGGGCCAGAGAGTAAATATTGTAGATTTTGCAGGATGTTTAGTCTCTGCTTGACCACTCATCTAGGCCCTCGTAGAGCAAAAGCAGCGCCACAGATGACCCGTGAATGAATAGATGTGGTCGTGTTCCCGTAACACTTCACAGAAACAGGTGGGGATCTCGATTTGGTCAGCAGGCTATAGTTTGCAGACCTCTGAAATAGAAAAAATAAATATAAAGTTTGTAATATAAGCCTTTATATGTTCTCCAGCACTGAGATGCTATGTTCCTAAATAGTGTCTCTTTCAGCAAAAACACGTTTTATTTTGTATATTAATCAATAAAAGAAAAATAATAAGGCTCCAAAAAATCAAAATATTTCAAGATTTCAGCTAATAATATTTTGGAACTTCTCAATAGCCTTCCATGATGCTGTATCTTTCAAAAACACATGAAACCCAAGCAGCACAAAACTATAAACACATATTCCTTCACAGAGGATTTTAAAAACTTGGCTGCCTACCACTTTCCCACAAGTATATTTTAAAGGTCTTTGATTGCTTTATTTTAAAATGCAGGAATAAACCTGCCAAGGTGAACTTCAACATGCTCGTTTGGCTAGAAATAGACATAGCTGTCCACTATACTGTGGTCCCAATTTTGAATTGTAGTTATACCCTACTTTTAATAATGAAACATACCTAAAAAGAAAGATGCAAGGTTTGCAAACATGAACCTGAACTGACCAAAACAAAGAAATAATCTAATATTATGGTGAACGCATATCCTTGGTGACTTTTTATTTACTTATAATACAGGGGGTGCCAAAAATGTATAAGCTTTAAGAAAGAAAAAAAACTGTATTAAGATTATATTACTCAAGTCACATTTGACTTCTGTAATTATGAGGAATATAACATACATGATACAAGACACAAATTTTATCGGGATGTAACATATAACTGAGTATTATAATTTTCATACATATTTTTCCTTTCATAAAATGCATGTAAATTTTTGGGCCCCCTCTGTAGTTATGCTATTTTAGTGTTAAGGAAATTTACATATTTTTACCATGTAAGAGATGAAATATTGTGTTGCAAAATTAAACATTATGATTTATGGGACTTATTAAGTGTAAAAAAGAGTGTAATTAGTTTCTAGTGCCAGAGGCTTGTCTGAATTATTTGAGTAGAATGCAGCTGATTATATGATAAACCTGTAACTATGAATCAACGGAAAATAATTGATACTTTCTAATATCTTTTTTTATTACTGTTGTTGATTTCAACTGCAAAGGAGTCATTAAAGTTGATTATTCATCTTTTTCGGAAGATTGTGTGGAAACAGTGAAAACAACCTGGCTGACACACATTTGGACCTATGGGCAATTACATTTATTGGGTCAGATTAATAAATAACAAAATTAGGGAAATGGCATTGACAATAAAGTTATTGTTTCATTGTGCCATGTTTTTGGACTCAAATTTTTTATATGATAGAATCCATGACTAAGATTTCTGCTGGAGGAAAAGTGGGATGTCCTCTTCTTAGCTGGAGTTTCCCTCTCCAGAATATGCATCCAGATAGCTTTGATCTTCTCTAGTTCTCTTCTTCTGGAGCTGAGATTGAGGGATGGCAGTTACCCGTAGGGAGTTGTTTCAATGGTGATTACAGAGGGGCATAAAACCCTCACACACACACACACACACACACACACAGAATCAAGAGAGTCCCTTTGTGCCTTTGATTCATAACTGACTCATGACATTTTACACACATACCTTTGTCCAAAGCAAATAACTAAAAACCACAATATTGGACTGACGGAGCATACCCTATGCCTGATAAAGCAAAAACAAGGGAGTGCTTATAGGCAAAAATGAAGCATTAGGGACAGTTTTACAATCAGGTAGACAACGTGATTTACATTTTATCATGTCATTTTTTCAAAACCATTTTTAAAAATACTCATATTGAATTCAAAAGTTTCATTGTAATTCATTTATGTTTACTTAGCAAGTTAATCCTAGTTTACAAAACTGGTTTACAAATGTTAGAAAATATATTTAATTTTATTAAATTCTTGTATTACACAAATATTTATATAAAATATATGATAATTATACAGACTTGTAGCACCAAGATGTGGCTCATGCCATTAATGAAGTCATAACTGCCTGGGAAACACAGGCATGTAACTAAGTGATGGTATAGCAAGCAAACCAGGATGATACGTCCTAAACACTGGCAAGTTATTATGGAAAGTTTGAGGAGATAATAACTCAGCTCTGAGAGTAGGGCACTGATGAAACTGTTAAGATTTAATTTTTGAATTTAATCTTGAAGGAAAAGTAGGACTCCAAAGACAGTGGTAAAGGGTACTCCAGGCCAGGGTGACAGCAGCAGCTCTGGCAGAGGTATGTGGGTCAGAATCTGCCACATCCAGCAAAGTGCAAGTCAGGGAGAAAGGCGACAGTGAACGGAGCCTAGAGAGGTAAATTCACGTCTCCTGTTCCAGAATGTCAGCTGACACACGTGCTGCTGCTCACATGCCAAGGATGCAAGAGTGACCAGAACTCACAGGATGGAGTGCACACAGGCCGGTTTTGGCCCAGTCTTAGTGTGCGCTACCCCAAGGGCAGACCACGAAATAAAATCTGGGAAGCAGAGAGAGTGGAGAAGTGAGAAAGTTAAAGAAGGGCGGGAAACCAATACGAGGTGTGGCAAGCGGGTGTGTTGCTGCTGTAGCAGTATGTTACATACCAACTCCCGCTCACCTTCACTGGGAGGGCTCAGAGCGCAGAGTCATTGGGGAATGTAACTCAGAGTCCTTTGAGAAATATGTTAACCCCATGTTTGTCAACAATGCCCATTTCTCATTGCCTTGGGTTGCTCTAAGGGTATTAAATCTTTAGCACTCCTAGCTTGCTAAGGATGAGCTCAGTTCTTTCCATAGCAGAAAATGCCCTCACATCAATCACAAGAACAATAACAGCAAAACCGGGAGGTCAAGGGATGCGTCATCGGGGAAAATTTTGAACATGCTTGCCAACACTGTACATAATTTATGAAAAGATAGGAATATAGTAACTCTCCCAGACTTATTTGGGACAGTTGCTTAGAAACAGACACCAAAATTTACGAAAAAAAGATAGAACCCAATATGCTTAAAGATAATATAATATATATACATATAAAGATAATATAACTTAAAGATAATAGTTACATCTGGGGAGAAAGGACAGAGAAAAGGTTGCATTCGTTTTAATTGAGTATCTATATTTTTATTGTTTAAAAATATTTCTGAATTCAAATTTCTATAATCTGAATTATAGAAATATTTGGAAAATTGTGGCAGTGAGATTTGGGCAACATAGTCAACTAAAGACTTCAGATCATTCCATAAAGAAGGGAAAGTAGCAGATGAAAAGCCACAGACCAGGTGGAATACTGAGGGAAGAGAGTGCAGAATTCACCGTTACCTAAGATTCCAGAGGAAGAAGCTGCAGAGAGGAACTAGAAGGAGCAAAACTTTGACAGAAACTGACTCTCAAGGAATTTAGTTCAGGCAGAAAGAGTAAATGGCAGTGTTCATTTTCCCTCCCTTCATATCAGCTGTAGACCTATAGATCCTGTAGGAAAGCCCTTCTAACCTCCCAAGTCCACATGCTGCTACTATCCGTGGACTGATAATTTCTTAAGAATAGAGTATGTAGCTGCAACCAGCATCAAGTCAGGAAACAACGTATTTATTTAAAGGATAGTAAAATGTGAATATAGCCACATATTCAAATTTTAATTACTGCAGCCTGATTTGATAATGTTTGACTATGAATACTGTTATATGTAACTTAAGTCCAACACAAATTTCCTCAAACTGCAATTGCCCTAATTTATCAATAACTCCTATTTTTATTTATGTAAGATCTCAGCTCTAACCAAACATAACCTCACCTCTACCTTTTTAAGCTAGTTCTTCTGAGAGTCTTTGCAGTGACTCACAGGGTCAAGTTAGCCTTGTCCTTGTTCTCTGCCTTTATTTTTTGTTGTCAGATGCCTGAGAGGCAATTAGGAGAAGCATCGGCTTAGATGGGTCAAATAGTTAGAAAACCTCAAGATGCCTAGTTGTCGGCTCAGTGCCTGTGGCTCAAGTGGCTAAGGCGCCAGCCATATACACCTGAGCTGCGGGTTTGAATCCAGCCCAGGTCCACCGAACTATGATGGCTGCAACCAAAAAATAGCCTGGCATTGCGGTGGGTGCCTGTAGTCCCAACTACTTGGGAGGTGAAGGCAGAAGAATTACTTGAGCCCAGAAGTTAGAGGTTGCTGTGAGCTGTGATGCCACAGCACTCTACCCAGGGTGACAGATTGAGGCTCTGTCTCAAAAAAAAAAAAAAAAGATGCTGAGTTGTCACAACATTCTTTATCTTTTATCTCCTAGACTCATAAACATCTCTGTGGGTAACTGGAGTCTTAGAGTGACTTTTATAAAAATAGCTCACTCAGACTTTATTTAAAGTCTTCCCTACGAAAAGTCAGACTTATTTGGGAGAGTTGCTTAGAAACAGACATATCTTCCTTGATTGTCCCCCAAACAAATACTTGAAAATGTACATATTATATCAACTCAAGCAGAAGGATGGCTGGCAGGGGGTTAGTGTACCCTAGCAGTTCACTGGATACCCAGGGCCCAACTCCCCGTGTGAGCTGGACTGGCTGGGTTAGCATTCTGTGTTTAATACCAGATACTATAGCCATATCCCTAGATGCATTATATAACTCAGCAAGCCTTCTCTAAAGTTGGAAATCAACTTGAAAGGGGTTCATTGTGATGCATAAACACTAACACGACACTAACTCTCTACTATATATAAATTAGCACAATATGGTTGGGTTTATTAATGTCTGAAATTTCATTCCTAATAATATTGATGTTAAAGGGGCAATTGTATATAGTGTTACATATTGTGACAGATCACGCCCACGGTACTCAAACTTATTATTGATTTGCCATAGAGCAGAGTGGAAGGTTGCACCATATTCTAACCAGTGGTTTCTTCTTTACAGAATTAGAGAAAATGAAGGACCCCTAATATAAAAAACTAAAATGCGTTATGAGATAACTGTTCTAGAATTGTGTCACTGCTATCTAATCATTGCCAGAACTAAATAAAGCTCTGAGGTTTTCACGGAGGCTCTAAACTGAAACCATAATACACACACAGAGGCTATTTGAATATTTCTGACAAAGATAAGCACTGCGACGAGTTGATGCTTCTGTTGAAAGGTATAAAACCACTCTACTGGCGAGCCACTTATCATTACAAGGAAAGAGGTATCAGTAATTTTATTCCCTATTCTGAGATTATCACTCACAGCCATGGTCTCTGTTATTGCAATAACAAATTTAGAAATAATATTTCCCCCAGGAAAATGTGGGATGTTTTAATGTTTTATGGTAAAAAAGACATTTTTGCAGACATTGCAGAAAGCTAATGTCTCCTTTAAATTGGGCTATAATTCAAAAAGAACTGTGAAATGCAGCTTCAAAGAGTCAGCTACATAAGTAAGCTTAGACTTTCAAGTTTACTCCTCTAATATTTTTGTTATTGTTGGCTATTCTGTGACTACTGGATATAATACAATTTGTTTATCTCACCTATGTCCTTGATTAGAGAAAAATTAAATAATGGAGTGTGGGGCCCAGTACAGGGAGACAGAGTTGGTAATGCTACTTGAGTCCTCCATCTGAATTTGACTGTCTTCTGTGCATTATCCCATTCACTAGTGTGAAATGTTTAATGAGCACTTTTCTGTTTGCAAAGCAGCATACTATGACCTGAGCACACTGCATTCGACAAGGATGATCTTCTGCATCATGGAACCTGAAATTAGTGCACAAGACTGGAAAAAGTAAGCAAGAATAAATGATACATAA
Organism: Galagoides demidoff; assembly: GCA_963574575.1. Lineage (NCBI taxonomy): Eukaryota > Metazoa > Chordata > Mammalia > Primates > Galagidae > Galagoides > Galagoides demidoff. The sequence goes on along the minus strand of CAUYQV010192740.1, from coordinate 247 downwards.
TGAAACTTTGTGAACGAATGTCCAAGAAAAAGATTGGATAGTTTCAGTGAAGATATATCTATTTTTTATAAAGTTAGTTTTAAACAGTTATTTTTTCTTTTTTTTTTTTGTTTGTTTTTTTTGAGACGGAGCCTCAAGCTATCCCCCTGGGTAGAGTGCCATGGCATCACAGCTCATAGCAACCTCCAACTCCTGGGCTCAAGTGAGTCTCCTGCCTCTGCCTCCCAAGTAGCTGGGACCACAGGCG
>CAUYQV010192739.1:0-28876 GCA_963574575.1 Galagoides demidoff | reverse complement strand
CCAAACAACAATGATGGCTGCAACCAAAAAATGGCCAGGCGTTGTGGCGAGTGCCTGTGGTCCCAGCCACTTGGGAGGCAGAGGCAGGAGACTCGCTTGAGCCCAGGAGTTGGAAGTTGCTATGAGCTGTGATGCCATGGCGCTCCACCCAGGGGGATAGCTTGAGGCTCCATCTCAAAAAAAAAAAAAGAAAAAGAAACACATTCTTCTTAGTAAAGTATCACATGAATGGAAAAATAAATATCCAATGCACTCAATACTAATATGAAAACAATATATAAACAATTGCAGGCTCATATGAACAATAAAACACAAATATAGTCTAGTATGGGGGTAGGGGAGGAGGGAGGACATTTGGAGGGATCTCACCTAATGGGCACAATGAGAGGGTGAACAGCATGTACCCTGGGTGAGGGGCTCTTTTACAACTGGCACTTTACCTTGGAAGTGAAAACAATGTAATCTAAAAATTTGTACCCTCATAATAATTTGAAATTAAAAAAAGAATATTTAAACTAGCCATCAATGAATTCAAGCCTCTCATTTTATAAACAGGACAAAATCTGCAATGGGTGGCAATAAAGATAAAGATAGAATTAAGATTCTTGAATATTGGTTCAGTTTATAGGGGTAAGAAAATATAACAGGTATAAGACAATTTGGTAATATAATCCATGCTACTAAGTGGCACTGAACAGAGGTTGCAGCTAAGAAAATAAGAAAAATAATCAAACTTATAATTTGGAAAAGAAGAGAGAAAATTCTAAATTTTCAAATTGAAAGAATCATGTATCACATACCTAGAATACCAAAAGAAATAATTGACTATATAGTAAAACCATGATAGAATTCATTGATAAATGATCAATAATAACACCACACAGAAATCAATACACTTTTAATTAAAAAGTGGAAAAAATCCTTTTAAAAAATCACAAGCTCATGAGACTCTTAACAATGATTAACAAGAAGTGTATATGGCACATATAAATAAAACAATCAGATATTATTGAAAGATATAAAAGGCTGGAAACAATAAGAGACAAGCCATATTTCTGGCTGAAAAAATAAAATTAACAATTCTGAGAAATCAGTAGACTGGATACACTCAAATCAAGATTCTCACAGGATGTTTTATAGAATGTACAAGCTGATTCCAAAGTGCTTCTGGAATAGAAGCCATATAAATATAACAAATAAAATTTTGAGAAAGAGTTGTAAAGAGAGGCTTATTATTTTAGGTAACAAAATAAATTTTGAAATACTACTGATGGAGGAGTTGTTGACTAATCAACAAAGCAGAAAGAAAGTAGAAATAGATCCATGTATAGTGTATTATAAAAATACTACATCTGGATGGCGTCTGTGACTCAAGGAGTAGGACGCTGGCCCCATATATCAGAGGTGGCGGGTTCAAATCTGGCCCTGGCCAAAAACTGAAAAAATAAAATAAAATAAATAAAAATAAATAAAAATACTGCATCAAAACAGGAGAGAAAAGGTTAATTATGATTAATAGTGAATAAATAAATTAACTTCTGTATAGGTAATAATCCAATTTGAAGAAAAAATAAAGTCAGTCCCTTCTCTGACACTATATGCAAATGTGACTTCTAGCCTAAATAAAAGGATAAACATAAAACTGCACCATATTTGAATAAAAGAATGTATAGAGGATTATTTTTTATAAATTTTGGTCAAAGAATCCTTCTTGAGCACGACATATAACTGAGGAATCATAAAGAAAAAAAACACAAAGGATTCTGTTACACAAAATATATAACTTCTGAATCACGTAAGATTACATAAGCAAAGGAAAATGACATGTAACTGAGTTAAAGACAGGAAAAATATTTGCAACATTATTAACAAGCAATGTACAGTAGTAATTCCCAGAATATATACAGACCTCCTACAGAAACACAAGAAACAAAACAGACAATATAAACATGTAATACAAGGGAAGAGTATAGACATTAGATTCTTATTAAAAGGTTCTACTGAACAATAAATAAGAGATAAAGTACTTGAGTAAATTCTAATAGAAATACTGATCTATAGGAAAAAACCAGGATGAGAAGAACTGGATTACCATGGAGACTAAGTCACATTCACTGGTTTGAGTAAAATTGGTTTGACAATTCAACATTGAACTTCCCACCCAGGAACGTGGCTGGTAGCTCCATTCAATCAGGTCTTGTATGCCTTTCAGGAAATGCAATTGCTTCATTTGTAAAGATGTGCATTTTTCATTAAATGTGGGGGCTATTTTTTTTTCTTACTCCCTTTCACAGTTTCCTCAGTTCTGGATTACTCCCCTGCAACATTCTTTCATTGCCCTTCTACAACACCCTATCTATTACATAAAGTAAGAAATAAATACCTCTGGCAACATTCTCTGAAGACAGTGAGGGAAGGAAAATCTTGCAGAAAGAATTTTTGAAAATGATCCTTAAAGAATGAAACCATTCTTGAGAGTGACTTAGAAGAAATTGTAGAGATGGAAAACAAAGGAGATGATGACTGTTGTGATGTGAACGGACCAGCTTGGTCCTAGTACAGAAGACGCTGAGACCTGCATGTAGAGCAAGGAATTGTTGCCCTTGCCTCGGGTGAGGAAACATTCCAGAATGGGCCAGGACCAAGACTGCTTTTAGCGCACACTCTCTTTCTCCTTTTCGCTTCCCTCCACCATAAGCCAAAAGATGGCTTCTCCCTTATTTTTCCCAGGGTCTCTTCCTTCCCACAGCTTGACACCCCAGACCTCTAGGACATTTCATTGGCATAAAAGCCTGAACCCATCATCCTTATGCAAGAAGGCATGCTGCTGTCCCTGGCCTGTTTTCAGATCTCATTGGCTTTACCTGGATGGGTGTGCGGTCTCCACTTCTGGCATTTGCTCACCTGGATTTGGACATCTCTTGTCCAAGAGATTGCACTTCAATAGCTAAATGCTAACTCTGTTGCTTCCTTTCACTCTGACCATTTGATGATGTGGCTTTGAACTCCATCAGCCAATTCTCTATCCCTCCTGAGATTTTCCTGGTTACTCTATTGAGTGCTGCTTTAGATACCTTCTCCAGGTCTCCTTGGTTAAGGTGATGGGCCGGCAGTGCCTCTCAGATGCATGTTAATATTGCTGTCTTCTAAAAACAGAGACGATTGAAATTTCAAGTGCCTATGCATCCGTATCATTTAAATCTGTCATTAGAATGTGATCTGATGGATATTCCCTGTGTTTCTTTTCCTTTGCCTTAGAAAGAGAAGGTACCCTTAACAATCTGAGAACTTGAAGGTAGCTAAACTATTAGCCTCTTAACCCATGCTTGTGAACACTTAACACAATAGCTCCCATGGTTTAACCAATAGAAAAGTCCAGATAAAGATACCACTGCAAGGAAAGCCAATTCTAAAAATCAGCTTATCCTGGATTCACCACACTACACTGAATCCCAAAAGATAGGTTATGACTTTCACGTGCAAATAAGAATAACAATGTCAGGAATGGGGGTGAACCAGGAGACCCTCAACAGTAGGTAGACCACCTCCAAGAGATGATTAGACACTTCATTAGCTTCTGTTTCAGCATCTCCTATGTCTGGCTTGAAGGCAGAGTTAGGAAAGTTAAAAAGCTTTCTTAAACTCTTTTGCAGCTACGATTCTCAATGATTTAGTTTCTGTCAATCAGCTGAACATTCACAATAATTTGGAACAGAATGAGGTAGTCTATAAATGGGCTAAAAACACCAATTAAAAAACACAAAGTATACTTTAAAAGATGAATCAAGACTTATATGGTCTATAAGAAATTCACTTCAAGTATAACAATATGGGTGAGTAGGAAGTAAAAGGATAGAAAGCAGGAGTAAACCATGTTCATGTCATATAAAGTAGACTTCAGAAAAGGTTAATTACCATAGACAGAGACATCATTTAATGATAAAAGAGTCAGTCCACTAAGAAAGCATAGCAGCGTGAAATGTGTAACACCAAACAACAGATCTACAAAATATGTGAAACAAAAACAAGTAGCTCTAAAAGGAGTAATAGGTAAGTCAGCAGTTATCATTGGAAACTTTAACACCCTTCTCTTAACACTTGGTAAACACAACTAGATAGAGCATTAGCAAGGATACTGTCAACCAGCAGGAAATCATTGACATTTATATAACTCCACTCAATAACAAAATACACATTCTTTTTAAATACCTACAGATAGACACTTGTCTACCTAGGTAGACAGTGCTATGGTCTGAATGTTTGTGCCCTCTAAAACGTCTGTTGAAACTTAATCCCTAATGTGGCAGTATTCAGAGTTAAGGCCTCTAAGAGGTAATTGGGTCATAAGGACTCTGTTATTATGAATGGTTTAGTCTATTAATGGATCAATGGGTATTAGCGGGTTATCATAATAGGGGCACTGATGGCTTTATAAGAAGAGGAAGAGAGACCCAAGCTAGCCTGATCAGGCCACTCTCCATATACTTCCTTGAACTGAGTTGGGGCTCTAAAGAGAGTTTCCACCAGCAAGAAGGACCTTACTAGATGCAACTCCTTAACTTGGACTTTTTAGCTTCCATAATTGTAAGAAATAAATTCCTTTCTTTTTTTTTTATTAAGTGATAACTATGTACATTAATGCAATTCTGGGGTACAGTGTGGTGTTTTCACACACAATTTGAAATATTCTCATCAAACTGGTTAACATAGCTTTCATGTCATTTTCTTATTTATTGTGTTAAGACGTTCATATTCTACTCTTAGAAAGATTCACTTGTACCCTTGTAAGATAAACCATAGAAGTGATCCCTCCAATCACCCTTCCTCCACCCATTCTCCCCACCTTTCTCCCTTCCCCCTATAAATTCCTTTCTTAAAAAAGTTAATTAGCCAGCTTTAAGGGTTCTATTATAAGGAACAGAAAACAGACTAAGACAGATACCATCATAGACTATAAAAGTAGCCCCAACAAATTTTTAAAAATTGAAATTGTAAAATGTTGTATTCTTATCACAATAAAATCAATGAGAAATGAATAACAGAAAGATAACAGGAAAATTTAGAAGCACTTGTAAATTCAGGAGCACACTTCTAAAGAGGACATCTCAAATAAAATCAAAAAAATACACTGCACTAAATGAAAATGTAACAAAAATTTATGAGACATCATCAAATGCAGTGCTGAGAAAAAAATTTACAATATACATTATAGAACAAAAGTGTCAAATCAATCATTTAAGTCCTTCCATCAAGGACCTAGAAAGGCAAAAGCATGTAAATCCAAAACAAGCTTCTAAAAATAAGAAAAGAACAGAAATCAATAAAATTTGAAACAACAAAAGATCAAGGAAACAGAGAGCTTTGGAAAGATCAATGAAACTATGAAACTGACAAACATTTAGTAAGAAGTCAAAGGAAAAAAGAGAAGATACAACTTACCAATACCAGAAATGAAATAGGGGACAGTAGTACAGATCCTCCAGACAGCAAATAGAAAAGAAGAAAATAAAATGAACAACTCAGCACACATCACTTAAAAACTTAGATTTAATAACTCTGCTATTGAGCAGAATGTTATTCAATTCCTTGAAATGGAAAAATTATCACAACTCATCCAATACAAATAAATAGTTTGAATAGCACATAAGCCTTAAGAAAATTCAATTTATAACTTAAAAACCCCAGAAATGAAATCTTCAAGCTCAGATATTTCTACTGGAGAATTCAAGAATCAGCACATATTCTATACATCTTTTCCAGAAAATAAAAGAGGAGGGAACACTTTCTCAAAATTAAAAATCTTTCATTAAGAGAGTGATAAGACAAGCTTCAGAGTGTGAAAAAACTTGAGTAAATCATATGTCCAACAAAGGACTAATATCTAAAATATACAGAGCATGCCAAAAAAAATGTATACACATTTTAAAAAAGGAAAAACACTGTATGTAAATTGTAATACTCAATATATACCAATAGCTATATTTGAATATAAGTCACATCTGACTTCTGCAATTACAAGAGATGCTCAAAGTGGTTACCATCAGCGTTTGGACACAGGTCTCATTATGGGGAAATTACAGCTTGAGCAGTGTTGATCAAAGTGTCCTCTTGTATCACTGGGCATGCCATTTCACAGTACCATGCATCTCACACTTATCAGGAATGCATGCAGCAGTTAGGTGTGTTTGAGATTCTGGTGCATACTCACTCCTCCATTGCCATGGTATGTCCACAATATTCTAGAATTTTAAATACCATTTCAAAATGGTCTTGCGCTCCTCAAAGGACAACCATGCTTCTGCCATTTTCTTTGACCCCCTCCACCGCTCACATGGTGATGCTAGCATTTGTTTGATTAATGCCATCTTTTGAGCAAATGCCATACTACAATAATTTAATTCTACTTCCCAAAGTAATACACAGATAACAGCTCTTAAAATGTGTATACATTTTTTTGGTACCTCTGGTGTAAGGAAGCTTCAACACAAACAGTAAAATTTTAAAAATTGAATTAAGAAATGCACAAAAGACACAAAGAAGCATTACAACACAGAGGACATACAAATATGGCAAAATTCCTGTGAAATTATATTCAACATCAATAGTTTTTAGGGAAATGCAAATTAAAGACATAATGAGATATCTATCAGACATTTACATCTATCAGATAGATCTCTGTAGATATCTACATCTGTCAGAATAGCTAAAATAAAAAAATGGTAATACCACCAAATGCTGTCAAGGGATGCAGATAAACTGGATAATCCATATGTTGCTCATAGAAATGTAAAATCATTCAGCCTCTCTGGAAAACAGTTTGGTAGCTTTTTAAAAAACTAAACTTGCAACTCACATATGACCCAGAGGTCATACTCTTGGGCATTCGTCCAAGAGCAACGAAGACTTAAATTCATATAAAAACTTGTTCAAAAATCTGTATAGCACTTTACTCAGATACATACTTTGACCTGGATGAATCTCCAGAGAGTTATGGTAACAAAAAAAAGCCGGTCCCAAAAGATAACACACTGATTTTATTTACATCATATTCTCAAAATGAAAAAATGACCCAGACTAGAGGTGCCTGGGGGGTAAGGAAGGGTGGGAGCAGGAGGGAAAGTGGCAGTGACTATTAAAGGGCAGCATGTGGGATCCTTGTGGTGTGGAAATGCTCTGGGTCTTGGTTGTGTGAAAGTCAATATCGTGTGGTGATATTGTTCTGTAGTTCACAGTGTTGTGGATGTAACAGAATTTGTTTAATCACTGCAGGAAACCAAGTAAAGAGTACATGGAACCTCTCTGTATTATCCTAACAACTGCAGGTGGCTCTACAATTATCTCAAAATATGAAATTTAATTTAAGAAAGGAAAAATGCTTTTTTAATCTAAATGTTCTTAATCCTATAGGCAGATGAAAACAGAAAAAAAATGAATTAATAAATAAATGAATACTCTGCTAATTCTTTCCACAACAAATCATCTTTCATAAACTCTTCAGAGTCTATCCCAAATGGAGAATTCTAATTGTAGCCAAATAGTAGACATTTTTTATCCTGAAAATGGAATCAAGGTAAGTTATCACCACCCCCAATAAACCTGGCATGTCCTTAAAATCACCTCTGCTCATGCCAAGGATCAATCGCTGTGTTATCTCAAAAACTACACCAGACCAGGCCCTGAAGCAACGTGGCTTTAGACATGATGATTTCATTATTGATCCCTAAAATAATTTAATTAAGTTCCATGAAAATTTACTTGGAAAAAAGACTCATTGTTTCATAATGTTTGTTGAAAATCTCTATATAGCCCAAAGCCAAGTGGGAAGGAAAAGTCTCTCAATAACTCTGTTTCTAAACCTGAAGTTAATAATAGGCCCCTTCGTTTTCAGTTATGTCTAAATATCTGATTCAGGCATTGGACGAACTCTCTGAGTGCCCGTGTAACACAGCAAATGGGACGAGGAGGATCCCCCACCTTACCTCTGCTAATGACAAGTACATTAGTACTTGGTTTGCTATTGTAAACCAGGACAGACCTTCAGAAACAACTGACCTTGCCAAGACATCTACTCAGGGTACATTTGCAGTCCACATAGCCTGTCAACCCCAGCCAGAGTCAAAGCTTCCAACTCCAGATGGATATCATAGCTTCTGTGCTCTGTGGATCTAAACCCTCGACCCTCCAGCTAAGGACTTAGCCAGCCTCTTGGGTTGATCCCAATGTTCTTTCCCCAAGAACTACTTCTAACCTACCTGGGGGACCCATCACGGCTGGCTTCCATGTGGGGTGGGACAGCTATGCATTTGGAGATAAATCCAAATTTTATCTCCAAGAAATTCACTAAGCTTCATAACTTCTGTAATGGAAAATTAGACCAGTGACAGTGAAAACATTAACAGGCAGGCTCCACCCAGTGGCCAAGACGATGAGAATTTAGGCCTGTGAATGTCAGCCTGCGGCACTGCCAGAGAAAAGGCTGCTGCCCTATGGCCCTAAGCGTTAGGCCCCCATGCTCCTCCTCACCAGCCACCGCCTTTCTCCCAGTCACTACCAAATAAGTCCATTCTCCAAGGCTGAGTTTCTGCTCTTTCTCTAACTTTGTATTCTAGTTCCTACTTGGCTATGACCCCATTCTTCTGGCCTGTCCCCGCCTCCCTTTCTGCAAGAGCTGAAACCTGATTCCTTTACCTCCCAGCTACCAACAACTCAAGATATTATCATTCACCTGACTTTGAGTTTTGCCAGTTCTCAAAGATTCAAGATCATGTTTCCAGGATGCCATGAGACAGAAACTCTTGTTGATTTTTCTGAGCTCAGATAACCAGGAGAGAGAGAGAATAAACCTGAATCAAACTTATCTCAAACAACCCTGGACAATCAGGATATTTGATTCAATTCAGTCCAACAAAAATGTCTTGAGTTCCTACATGTGTCAGGCACTTTTCCAGCTGTTGGAATTATAGAGATTAATACCACACAGCTCCCACCTGCCTGAAGCTTGTTGCTAATTGAGAAAACATACACATAAACACAGTTCTTTAATTTAATTTTGTACATAATTATGACTGGATGATTTAATAAGATATGAATTTGTGGCTCATTGACAGTAGTGTATGGGCTTTCCCAGAGGAGGACTGAAGGCAAGTACAGAGGAGAACAGACATAGCAAGATCCAAGACAAAAGAAAGAGCATCCCCAACACTAAAAAGGACATATCAGATGGGACTGTGTCTGTAGCAGCCACCTGTGCTAGCCCACTGGTAACACCTCCGAGGGAGCTCCCTGTGCAGTGGGTCTCAGGGACACTGCACTCAAGCCCCAGCAAAGAGCCCCTCACCCAAGCCTGGGATGAAAATATAGCACTGCCTGGTCACCACACAGAAGGTATTCAGGCAAGGACTGAATCACAGGTGGCCAGCACAGGCCATCAACAGAGAGTGCTCCCAGATGTCCTTTTCAAACTATGACCCCCAAAGCCTTCACAGACTTTCGGGGCGGGTGTAACAAATTCCAGTTGTAGAGATTGATGGGTTTTTCCACTAGCCCTAGTGGAAGTGGGACTTAAGGCTGATTATAATTGATTCTATAAAAATAAGGCTCTATGATTGTTTTGCTTGTGTATGTGCACCCGTGCATGCATGAAAGACTGAAAAATACTCTGCAATAATAAACATGGGGTACAATAGAGAGGGTACCAGACATAGATGTGGAGTCTAGTGAAATCTTCATGGAGAAACTGATGGGTAAGCTGAGCCTTGACATGTAAGTTGGAGGTCATCAGGTGAAGAAGGGGAGTGAAGGGATCCAAGTGAGGTAAAGCATGTGTGGATATTGTGTGGGGGTGCTGGGTGAAAGCTCAGCAGTGGCCCCCAGCAGATCTGCCTCTGCACCCATGCCCACAACCTTCTTAGGTTTGACCCACTGCACTCCCTACCTTCTATTTGCAAACAGCACTTGATACCTTGCAACATGTTTGTGGCCCACTCTGACCCTCTGTCTCCTGTTCAGGACCTACCCCAGAACCACAACCAATACAGTGCCTCATTTACTCTGCTATTAATTCAACATCTATAATGCTCCATCACTGCTAGAATGACAGGGCATTCAAATTGAAGGTGGCTTAGGAATAACTTGGTCTAAAATTGTGCTTTTGCAGATGATGAAATGCAAGGCCAGAGACAGGAAGTGCCCTGTCACTTGTCATGAAGAAAGGGGTGGAGCTGCAACCTGCATCCAGGTTTGCTGATAGGTAGTCCTATACCAGAGGGATACAGCTGCACCGGAGAGGTATTCACCTTATATTCTATGGGAGAGATGTCCAGATTCCCCTCACAGTTGTGTGATGCAGGGGTCCCCAGGGCTTACTGCATACTCCACACAAGGGGCAGAAGACACCTGCCATTAGCTCACCACAGCTTCTACTGGGCATCTGTGCCTGCCGTGTGCAAGTTCAGGATGATGTGGAGAAAGGCCTCAGACAACAAGAGAGCACTTGCAACCTGGAGATGAAGAGGCCCAGTGCCAGGGAAGAGCACAAAACCTTGTTCAGCAACAGACATGAGCTCAGCAGGGAGGGCCATTAGAGATGGCTGTTGCCCTTCTTACTGTAACCACCACTTCCCAATCCCATCTCAAATTCCCTGCTACTGCCTGTGAGAGGCCATGGGACCACAGGAAAGAGACATCCCGGGATGTAAGCTAAAGGCAGAAAGTGTGCCCTTGTCACCAAAGCAGCATGGAGCAAATTAGGACCTTTAACTGACCTCTTCTGAGCATGACTGGTGGCTACCACCCTGGACACCAGGCTCCACATGCAAGTGTGTCTGTCAAAGTTGTGCAATGGTTGACTGGAGAACCATCTTTAAGAAGCAGGAATTTGAAAGGCCTTTGGACCTTTCTAAGACCTTTGGAAGGTAATGAAAACCTTGATGGAGAAGCTGACACATAAGAGAAGAGGGACCAGGGACAGTATGGAGAGGTCCAGTTCCAGAGTCCAGACAGCCAAGGGTGACTAGAGAAGATGGTTTTGTGACAACTTCCTTGTGTTTGAGCTACAACACTCCAGAGAGTCTTCAAGAAAAACTAAGAAGTGAGACAGCTGGCCTTCTGCCAACTGGACATTTCCAGGAAGAGGCCTTTTGGATACTCCCCAATTTAGATCTTTATGTTCTGCACTATTTTCATGTTAAAGTTACCCCCCAAAAGTGAAGTTAGACCTTGCTGCCCTCCTTAGATGGTTGTAATTTCCTATTTCATGTTTTGTTCCATCTAGAGTAAAGATCTAATTGGGAGGGGGAGTGGAATTTAAGGCTGGCAAAGCAGGGCTGCCTGGGAAGCTCAGATCCCATGGAGCAGCCACACACCATGGCCTGGGCCTGTGGCCGCCATAGAAAGGGCTTAAAAGTGGTAGCATTAAAGTGTGTCCACAAAAGTTCCTTGACACTGTCCCAAGGTGGAGTCTCTTTATCCTCCACTTAAATAGGAGCCAGACTTAGTGAACCACTCCTCATAGCATGTGCTGCAGGTAACCTGCAAGGCTAGATCATAAAAGGTGACAGGTGATAAACTTTTCACCTATGTTCTCACTCCTTCCTCTCCCTTCTCCCTTTCCCTACTCTCTTTCCATTTCTCTCCCTCTCCATCAAGGTGCTGGCCCTTGGCACTAGCCACCATCTTATAAGGACAGCCCACAGCCCCATGCAGCAGCTGCATGGCCACACGTAGGGTGTGAGGGGCTGGGCCTTCAGACAATTGCAGTCCTCACTGCAGAGCTGTCCCAGATGATGCCAAGCAGGGCAGAGATGAGCTGCCCCTGCCCAAATTGCAGATTCATGGGCAAATTAAGTATCTTTGATTTCCATTACTAAAATTGGGAGTCTTTTGTTATATATCAATCAGTCAATTCCCAGCCTGAAAGCTTCTTGTGCAACCTTCTCAATTTTGTATCTGGAAACTGGGACACTGGTGGGTGAAAGAGGTAGAAGACGTGGCCAAGGCTGCTCTGAGATGGAGTAGAGTTCCTGCTCAGACTCTGGCTTTTGGCTTCCCTGCCTCCAGTGGTTGATTCTGGATGTTGACCGGATTAAGGAATGCCCAGATAGCTGGTAAAGCTTTATTTATTCTCAATTATAGTGTTAGTCTAAGCACTTCAGTAGGCTCTGAGCCCATTTCTCTTCTCCCAGGTGATTTGGCATTTGATTAGAATAATGAGGCTGCCCCAGGTGTGCCTGTGAGATGTTTCTGGGGGAGACTGGTGTGTAAATTGATGGACTGAGTGGGAGGATCCACCCTCAGTATGGGTGGGCACCTTCCAATTGTCTGGGGGTCCACTTGGAACAAGAAGGCAGAAGAAGAGCAAATTCTTGCTCTCTCTCTCTCTGCCAAAGCCTGGGTACCCTTCTTCTCCTGCCCTTGGACATCAGAACTCCAGTTTCTCTGGCCTTTGGACTCTGGAACTCCCACCATCTGCCCCTGTTCCCTGTTCCCGGGTTCTTGGGTCTTTAGCCTCAGACTAAGAGTTACACTGTGGGTAGCCCGGGTTCTGAGCCTTCAGACTTACTAAGCCACACTACTGGCTTCCCTGAGTCTCCAGCATCGAGACAGCTGATCAGGGTACTTCTCAGCCTTCATAACCATATGAGCCAATTCTATTAATATATCCCTTCTCATATGTACCTCTTCTATCAGTTCAGTCTCTCTGGAGAACCCTGACTAACACATCAACCAATGCCACTCCCTCTGGCCAACAGGTTTGGCCCCTGTTTACCACCTGAGCACTACCACAAGAGGGGAAAGGGGAATCAGCTCAGTGCCACCAGGTGGCCTTACCTGAGGTATCCTCACCTTCTCTTGCAGACATCAGTCCTGGGGCAGGGCCTGGCTTCCCATCACCCCAGCTCCTGGGAGTGGAACCTCTTACACTCTCATTAGGACTTCAACATGTGAATCTGGGAGGGATGCAATTCAGCACGTACCAGTGCTGTCACAGTGCCTGGGCACAGTGGGTGGGGGTGGGCACTAGAATCCCAGAGAAGAAGCCACCCAGAGAGGAGAGAGTGCAGCCATGCATCTGGCCCTCCCTGGGTCATATGTAAAGCAGCAGTGTACGAGTCAGCCAGTGTCATTCTGAAGGTGCTCTTGAGCAACTGCCACAATGGATGAGCCTGGGAGAGGGTGTCCCTGGGCCCAGCCCTGGGCCCCATCTGTGTTGTGACAGCTGGCATGAGGGAGGCGCACCCAACCCAGGAGAGCTGCACCTTGCCTGAGATGAGATTCCACACACATGTGAACTCCTAAGGATGTGTTCTGGGGAGAGTGGGATGAAGGAGATTGGCAGGTGGGGGAGGAAGACAGCTGGAGTGTGATCAGACCAACAGCCCTTCCGTAACAGACATGGACATGGATGGATGAAAAGTCTCCCTGGCACTTCTACTCAAGGAGAAGCAACTCTGATAGCCCAAGATTCCACCAAGGAAAAACCCCAGGCCTCAAGTACTGAAATCACACTCAGTAGGAGTAGAAGTTGTAGTAGGGTGGAGAGAACTAATAATCTGAGGGGATCCAGGCTGAGCACCAAGATGATCTAGGACACACCTACAGAGAGGCTATATATGTGCCAGTGCTTTCAACAGCATGAAGAGAATCCAGCCTCATGGGCATTCATTATTTTCCGTAACAAGAAGTCTGAGCTATGGTGTCTATGAGGTTGGCCCCAAGATGTCTTGAACAATTCAAGTTCTTTCCACCTTTCCACTCTGATAGTACCAGGCTATTAGTCTTTAAACTTGTTCCCTCATGATCATAAAACAGCTGCCACAGCCCCAGACATCACACACAGACATGACAAGATCCAGCCAAAGCAGAAATGGAAATTCTCACCCTTTGAAAACAGTCCAAGTAAACTTCCCTTCAAGCCTCAGTAACCAGTGTTCTATCCCTATCCATTAGTAAAGCAATCACTAGCCATGGAAATGGAATTACCATAATTATCAGTCAAGAGTCAGCCTTTGAGCCTTGAGCCTTGGAGGGGCCCAGGATCCCTCATGCATATTGTAGCCTGAGCACCCTATGTTTGGAAAATATATATATATGTACACACACACACACACATATATATATATATTATATAGCTCAGTTAATGAGGCAGGAGGGAGTGGCCTTGGCTAAGATCTGCCATAAGAATTAGCAGCTTAGGCTCGGCGCCTGTGGCTCAAGTGGCTAAGGCGCCAGCCACATACACCTAAGGTGGCAGGTTCGAATCCAGCCTGGGCCCACCAAACAACAATGATGGCTGCAACCAAAAAATAGACGGGCATTATGGTGGGTGCCTGTGGTCCCAGCTACTTGGGAGGCTGAGGCAGGAAACTCGCTTGAGCCCAGGAGTTGGAGGTTGCTGTGAGCTGTGATACCATGGGACTCTACTCAGGGGGACAGCTTGAGGCTCTGTCTCAAAAAAAAAAAAAAATAGAAGAAGAAGTAGTAGCTTAAGCCAAAGAAAAGCCACTGCTATGGTGAAATTACAGACACTATAGGAGGGGAATTTTGTGGTCCCACACCTTCCTAGAGCCCATGAGACAAAAACATGTGTTTGGCCACTGCTTCCTTGCTAGGCCTCCTCTGCCTGGGCTCGTAGACCTTCACCCCTGAGCACAGGGAACCTGCAGGGGAGGAAGTTGCCCTCCTCTGCACAGCAATGGACAAAGTCTAGGCATGTCCAGCTCACAGTGCAGACCACCCTCCTTCTGTCTGTCCACACAGTTTATCAACTGTACCTTTAACCCAGTTTCCCCAACCCTGTACCCTGTGACTGCATCTCCCCCAGAGCCAAGGGGTGGAGTGGAGTGGGAACTGAAGGGTCTAGTGAGCAGGACAACCATAGCACATCACTACTAGTGAGCTGCCCCAGCCATTGCACACTTACACAGGCCTTGGGCTCCTGTGCTTTCTATTGGAGCTCATAGAGTGCAGACATGGGGCCTAGGAGACCTCTGGGAGATGCTGCCTCTTCCCCGGCAGTGCAAAGAGCTTCTGCAGACTCTGGAGGACAGGATTGCTGAGAGGAGGCTGTTGAATGCCTTCCCCAGTCCCTTCCTCAGCTGGGGTTTCTGAGTTGTAGGACTGGACAGGCTGGCTGCCTCCTGGTGGCTCCGGGTCAGTGTGGTCCCAGAGCATGAGGCTTTCTGCTGGTGAAGCAGAGGCTGCCTCCCCATGGGCAGTGAGGGTTTCACCTGGCTCTCCAGGGACACTAGCACCCCTAATGTCTCTAGGTAAAAATTAAGTTCAGGTGGTGGCTTCCCAGGGTGCCATAAGAAAGTCCATAGTCACCAAGTTGTGAGGAGATGACGTCATGGGGGTGAAGGAGCGGTATCCCAGAATTAGACAACTGACACAGCTCCCTGCTCTGGCTCTTTGGAAGAGCTCATCCCTAAAACTTCTAGAAGGAGTGATGAGGGAGCCCAGCTCTGCTCAAGTATGCACTGTAACCTGGTGCTCTGCACCCCCAAGGTAAGGCCCCCACCTTCCTCCACATGCCCACAGGGGTTTGCTGTCAGCTCAGAGCCGTTGCAGAGACAGCTCATCTTTCCAGCCTGTTGAGCCTCACACTGCCTCAATGTGTCTGGGTGGCCAGCCAGCTGGCGAACTCCCCACCCAGCTGGAATGCCCAATTCTTCATGAAATTGCCAGCTTTTTTTAAATCCTTGCTGTGTCACTTAAACGTAAGGGCACAACAACGGCAGGCAGGGGTTGGGTGGAGCAGCCTGCACAGGCATCTGCATGGCCATGTCATTCATTCCAGAGTTTGCTTCCTGGGATTCCCCAGAGACCATCGAGATGTCAGAGGCATGAGACCCCACCAAGAGCGAAGGAAAAGAGGGGAAACTTGTTTAAGTCCCATATTAAAGTGAAACACTTATCTATTCAAATCACATGACACCTCCTTAGATTTTATCAGAATTGGTATAACCACCTGAAAAGGGGAAGAATAAAGGAGGTCTCTTTAAAAGAAACGCTTTTTACTCAGTCTTTCTCTTTCCCTCCCTCACTGCCTCTCTTCTAAAAACATAGCCAAAAGCACAGAACTCTTCTTCGGGATCTCCCCTTCGTGTGGACCCGGCAACAAAGCCAAGCTCTGCACAGACAAAGATATTCTGGGGGGTGGGGGAGTGTCCCAGGCTCTCCAAATGCCCACCTGCTTGGGCTCCAGCTTCCCTGTATCTTACAGCATCCTCCTGGAAAAGGCAGGAGAGGGAACAGGGTCATGGGCAACCACCTGCCCAGCATCAGGAGTGAGGACCAGAAGCCAGGCAAGCTGGGCCTGGGGGTACAGAGAATAGGAAGGAGCT
This sequence comes from Galagoides demidoff, assembly GCA_963574575.1. Classification (NCBI taxonomy): domain Eukaryota; kingdom Metazoa; phylum Chordata; class Mammalia; order Primates; family Galagidae; genus Galagoides; species Galagoides demidoff. The sequence goes on along the minus strand of CAUYQV010192739.1, from coordinate 12,533 downwards.
GCTCAGCCCTCCACCCATGGGGGCCTGCAGGAGGGGAGAGGAGAGACAGGGCCCCCACCCCAGGGCCCCCCAACCCCTCAACCTCATGCTGCAGCTGCTGTCACAATGCAGGCATTGAGACTGATGGGGCAGACGCGTGCAGAGCAGGGAAGTGGAGCAGAGAGGAGGGCCTCCAGGAGAGCCCCAGATGAGAGGTCTGACGTCCTCCTGACCTTTCAGGCTGCCCTGGGTGCCAAGAAGGGCACAGGCAGCACTGTGAACAGCCCCCTGGGCTCATGCCTGCATCTCATTATGTGCGTTGCCCCCGCAGCATCAAAAGCTGCTTGTTCTCAGATTCCTGGCCCTGCCGCTCACACATCCTGTGCTGAAACATGTGTTTCGGGCTCAGTGAAAGAGGGGCGGGGCCTGCACAGAGACACCCTGCCCCACATGCCTCCCTCTACTCTTCTTCACCTCCCCAGCTCCCTCATAAGCAAAGCCACAGGTCTTCCATGCTGTGGGAGGGTGGAGACACAGGCCCTCTCCTCTCCTCTCCATGGGGCAAGCCTGTCACCCCCAGCCGGGGCCTAGTTCATAACACGGGGCTTTGTTGTGTGACCCCAGTGTGGTTCCCTGAGTTCTCACAATCTCAATCCCAGCGCTGAGCCTGACTTGCTGCATGCCTCATCTAGTCCCCTCACCTGGGACCTGCAGACACACCTCTTATACAAGGGGAAGGTCGGCAGGCATCATCCCAGGGCCATCATTCCCCACTTCCAGTTTATTATTTGCAATTGATTGAACAGATACTCTAGCAGGGGTAGGTTTGCATTTAAACATCCCTCAAATCTATCCATTTCTTCCATCTCCACCCTCACCACCTCAGTCCTGTCTACCACCATCCTTGCCTGGACCTGAGGACCACCTCTAATTCATTCACTTCAAAAAATAAATGCAAACCTGATTGCCTCATTTGCCTCCTAAAATCCCTGCAAAATCTGCCATTGCTCTTGAGCTAAAGACCCAAACCCTTCCCATGGCCCAGAAGGCCTTGCTGGTCTAGCTTGATTCTTCAGCCTTCAATTCCCTTCCTCCCTATTCTCCCATCAAACAATAAAATGCTCAGGGCAGGGGCCATGTCTGGTTTTGCTGGTCAGACTGTCTTCAGTTTACAGAATCCTCCTGGGCTCAGCCAATGATAAGCAGTGAACAAATGAATGATGAACACATGACCGAGGGAGGCAGGTGTCTCTCTGGGAGGTAAAAGGGACAACCTCCCTTGCCCCAAGTCCCCTGTTAGATTGATGCCTGACATTCCACCATCAGAAGCCAGAAAAGCTCCCTCCCATGTCCCTTCCAACTCTGCAGAGTCTCAAGAGAGCCTACATGGGTTAGGAGACTCATGCAACCCTCTCGTGCTGGCTGCACAAGACCACGCCTTCCATTGAGCACTTAGAACAGTGTTTTTCAGCCTTTTTAATCTCACAGCACACTTGAATGTATAGTTAAACTTCCACAGCACACTTAAATTATGTTGATCACAAAAAAGCATACAAAAAGAAAATATTTACTGTCTTTGAACTTCTGAAAATAATTTAAGTAATAACTTTTTAAATATTCTGAGGCTCGCCTAAGAGCCTCTCATGGCACGCCAGTTGAAAATCTCTGACCTGGAACATGGAAAACACTTTATGTTTGGGGCAAAGCTCCCGGAAGAGTCTGTGCAGTGCCCCTGTTCAGCCTTGTTGCAATGATCTGTATGGACCCCGAAGCCGTGTGAGAAAAATTGATGCCTCTTTCTGTCTGGAGATAAACCAGATTGCACAGGGAGACACAGTTTCCCCGGGAGAGATGGTCAGTAAAGTGTCTCAGGCCAAGAAGAAGGTCAGCAACATGCACCTGCCAAAGGCTCATGATGCTCCAGCACCTCCAGGACTTCCGTTCACAAGAGGCCTCCTTCCCAGAGCCCTTTCTTTTGTGGCCCAGTGAGAGAGTAGTTCTGTGACCAAAAGTTTATAGCCCTTGTCTTATTGTCCAATACAAGGCCATGAGGACTCTGTCAGCACCAGCTCTGGGCAGGAGGAGATGGGCTGAGGCTAAAGAACCCAGGTCAGAGTCAGCAGAACCAGCCGGTGTGGGAGGTGAAGAAGGCAGAGTAAAGAGACATCACCGGGAGGCATCATGGAGCCAAGTTCCACTGGACCAACAGGGCTGTGACAATGAGCCTGAGCTAGAGTCCCCAGTCCTTCAAGGGTCAGCTCTGATGCCCCCAGGGCCAGGCACTGACACAGACCAGACAGTAATGACACATTCCCTGAGCACCTTATCTGTGGGAAGCAGAAGCTCTCTACATATTTTGTGGACAAACCCATCACCTCCTCTTTGCAACCTATGGAGTGGACTGCGATTCTCCCACCTTGCTGAGGAGGGGGCTGAGGCACAGAGTGACCAACAGTGTCTGATGTCAGGTAGCCCTCATTGACTCTGCTTACCTGGTGTGTGGTCAACATGAGCCGACCAAGTTGATCTGAATTTGCTCTCATCTGGAAGCCAGCAATGTGGTCTTGGGCAACCATCTTTTCAGTCTGAAACCTACTTCCCTCACCTGTGCAAGGGGCATTGCCCTTCCTTGGGATTGCTCCTGGAGCTGTGAGAAGAACTACCAATATTCTCGCACAGGACTTGTACAAAGCAAGTGCTCAAGAAATGCTTGTTCCCTTCCTGCCTCGCTTTGGTTCTTGGGACACGGTTTATAAACAGCCCATTAAACTGGATTCTCTGCCCAGGCCCTTTCAATCCTGACATGTCATGAGTCTGTAAGAAGGACCCCTGGCCTGGCCAGACCGGGTGGGACAAGGAGGCTGACCCAGAGCCAGTGGACACAGAGGAGCCTTTATTCAAGCAGACTCTTGATCCCTCACTCTGACTGAGCCCATTGGTGCATTTGAGGCGGGTGGGAGAGGAGGATAAAAAGGAATGCTGAGGAAGAAAAAGAAGCCAAGTGTCTGGTGGTGTGACCCCAGGCTGCAGCGCTAGAATGACTCTCAAAACAGTCTCCTTTATCAGGAAATGTGAATGTGAGTCACACTCTGGCTCCCCCAAGGGTTTCTTTGCTGAGTAGGGCTGGAAATTGTTCAGCTAATTAAGCTGCATCCTGACCTCAGCCTCTCCGTGGAGAGCAGGCCCCCCTCACAAGGGTGCCCCCAGGACTGAGGACAGATCTGAGGGGGCTGCTGCCACCCAAGGTCAGGAAAGTGAGCTGCAGGGGGAGCGGCAGAGGGTACGGACAGGGCTGCCCCACACCTCAGCTCTTAGCCAGGAGAAACTTGGGGCGATGACTAAAAGAGCAAGTAGTCCTAGCACGGTTCCATGTACAAAGAACCTTCCATCCGCAATGGCTGGATTGATCCTATTAATTCAGCAGGGCAAGATTTGACTATATCGCTTTGTATACAAAGACACTGGGGATTTGCAGGGCTAGGGTGGGGACAAGGATATTGTTAACTCAAGAGGCAGGTGTCATGAATAGATTGTAGATATTCTTCATGTGGTTTAGCAAGGCTGTCATTGGTCTATGTTTGTTTGTGAACATCCCTGGGAAGAATGAGGAGCACTAATGAGTTGTGGGGACTTGGTAACCTGAGCTCACACTGAAGACCAAAGAGGCCAAGGCATTAAAAGATGGAGACCATCATCTGAGCCTCTGTTCCCTGGGGGATGATAGCAAACTCATCATCCTAAGATGTTGTCCAGCCAAGCTAACAGATACGAGCATCTTCAGTCTAAAAGAAGGAGGAAGTCTGGGGCTGGTGACTCACCCCTTTAATCCTAGCACTCTGGGAGCCTGAGACAGGAGGATCCCTTGAACTCAGGAGTTCAAGACCAGCCAGAGCAAAAGTGGGACCCTGTCTCTACTAAAAAATATAAAAATTAGCGGGGCAATGTGGTGGGTGCCTACAGTCTCAGCTTCTCAGGAGGCTAAGGCAGGAGGATTACTCAAGCCCAGGAGTTTGAGGTTGCTGTGAGCTTACTCAAGCCCAGGAGTTTGAGGTTGCTGTGACCTATAATGATGCCAGAGCACTCTAGCCTGGGCAACAGAGCTATACTGTGTCAAAAAAAAAAAAAAAAAAAGAAAGAAAAAAAGGAAGGAAGGAAGGTAGGAGAAAGAAAGAGGAAGATAATAGATAGAAATGTTATTTTCATATATTTATTTCTTATTATTTCTAGTACACAGCTGTGTGGGCTGAGTTCATATGTTGATGCCTAATCCCCAGTGTGATGGTACTGGGAGGTGAGACCCTTAGTGGGTGATGAGTTCATGCATGTGAATCCCTCTGGATGAGAACTGTTCCCAGGTGAGATGAGACAAGAGAACACTGCTTCCTCCCTCTTTGTTCCCCACCCCTGGAGGACATAATAAGAAAGTGGCCACCTGCAAAGGAGGGTGTGCTGGCACTTTGCTCTTGGACTCCCAGCCCCCAGAGCTGTAAGAAGTAAATGTCTGCTGCTGAGGCCCCTGGTCTGGGGTGTGTTTATTATAGCAGCCTGAACAGACTTAAGTGACTTCCTCCTGTCTGTCTCACTAGAAGGAAAATCCAGAGCAATGCCGCAGGAACACAGGGAATAAAATCCTCAATATTCAGGCTCAGCACCTGTAGCACAGTGGTTATGGTGCTGACCACATGCTCTGAGCATGGCAAGTTCGAACCCAGCCCGGGCAAGCTACACCATGACAACTGCAACAACAAAATCAATAGCCATGCATTGTGGCAGGCGCCTGTAGTCCCAGCTACTTGAGAGGCTGGGACAAGAGAATCACTTAAGCCCAAGAGTTGGAGGTTACTGTGAGCTGTGATGTCACAGCACTCTACTGAGGGCACCATAGTAAGGCTCTGTCTAAAAAAAAAAAAAAAATCCTCAATGTTCAGTGTGTCAACTCCCAAACTAGCTTTTAAAACTCACCTGCTAAACAACAGTGAAAAAAGTCAAAACTTGCTATTTGTAAGAGCCAAATTGTGGTAAGACAACTTGGGTTTCTAAAACAAACACCACCACCACCACCACCAACACCCCCGCTGGGTAAAAGGGACAACTTTTTTCCCCCAAACAACAGATTATTAGAAAGAGAAAAGGGGTGGACCTGGGCTAGAGAAAAGGGATCAGTCATAGGACAGGGAGGAGGAAGAAGGGTGGGGGGGTGGGGGCCATGCACAGAGAAGGATCAGCATTGTAAGACTTCCAAGACCTTCCAACCCGGCACCCTGGAGCCACTGGACAGATGACCCCCTTGTGAGTGGCCGTGCACATCACCTGTGAGAAGCCCAGCAAGCCACTGCTTCCTGGGCCGTTGAGTGAGGTCCACCCAGCTCCACGTGCACCAGGCAGATTGTCCAGCAGAAGGGATTCCCACCAATGCCCGAGGTTTCACAGCTCCTCATCCAGACTATGCAAACTTGCGGTACCATGCCTAACACCAGAGAAGCAGAGGCGGGATAAAGGGGACACCCCAACCCCTGAACTTGATGGGACTCGACAGAAGCAAGCTTCATCCCCATCACTTTACAGTAACAGCTCATCAGCTCCACACAGAGGGGGAGTCACAGCAATTAGGGCCCCATTTACTCATCTGTAAAATGAAATATGGTGACCACAGTGATCAGACTACGTCATACTCAGCTCAAGTCATCCAGTACCTGCCACAGGGACGCTCCAGGGAGAACTGCGCTCACCAGGTCCATAGCCCTTATGGGGCTCTGCACCCTTGGCTCAACTTCAGGCAGCAGAAGGAGGTCAGACGGGCAAGACCTCTGCCTATTCTGAGATGTTCCCTCCTCACATCTGAGACCCAGGGGAGGGGATTCCATCATCTCGGGATGCCCTGGGTAGTATGCTGGAAGAAAGTTTATGAATTTAGGCCAGCAAGATCTTTTCTCTGGGCAGGAGCCTTGTTGATAAAAGATAGCAGAGGTATGAACTACTACTCTTAAGTAGGAATACCTAGGGGCCCACACACTTATGGAATTGGGCTATTCTTAGAAAAAAAGTTAAAACTAGTATTGGAACCCAGATAACAGGGAGGAGACGCAGAGGGAGTCAGAGAAGGCAAGCCCTCCCTGCTAAGCACCCTGGCAGTCCCCAGTCCCTCAGAGGGGACCCGCAGACCCAACCTGCGCTTGCTTTCACATGCCTGGATGCCCTCACCTGGGCTGGGGTGCACAGCCTACAGCTAGAGCCCGGGGTGATGAGGAAAGAAGGAAGGGAGCAGATACATCCCCAGAAGGCCAAGCTGCCATACTTCTGAGCAGCGAGCCCAGTGCAGAAACAGCAAGGGGGCCAAAAAGGGACATCAAAGGGGGCCCCTGGGTGCACAAAGCCCTTCAATGTCTTGGAGAGCATTTCAGCTCTGTGAGAAGAACAACACCAGAGTTACTGGGACGTTTGCCCTGATCAGGCTGCCAACAGGGCCCTTGGGCGGAGAACAGCATATGCTGTGAACAGAAATTGAAAAGCAGGAAGAGACACAACGTCTGGGACCTCTGAGGATATGTCACATCCAGTCCAGTGCTCCTTAAATGTCACAAAAGGCCAGGGTGCAGGTGGGCAACAAAGCTTGGAGGCAGCCCTCATAGGTCGACATTTTAGGAAGACAACTTTCAGCTCACTGTATTAGTCAGGATTCTCCAGAGAAACAGAACACACAGGAGCTAGGTAATAGATAGATAGATAGAGTGGGATAGGTTTATTAGGGGAATTGGCTCATGCAATTATAGAGGCCAAGAAGTCTCACCGTCTGTCATCTACAAGCTAGAGAATGAGGGGAGCTGGTGGTGTAATTCAGTCTGAGTCCAAAACCCCCAGAAGCAGAAGTTCCAATGTCCAAGGGCAAGAGAAGGTGGCTGTCCCAACTCCAGAAGAAAGTGAATTCGCCCTTCCTCCAGCTTTTTGTTCTATCCTCAACTGATTAAATGGTGTCCACCTATGCGCGTTGAGGGTACAAAACTCTTCTGGAAACGTTCTTGCAGATATACTCAGAAATAATGTCTTACCAACCATCTTGGCATCCTTAGCCCAGTCAAGATGACATGTAAAGTTAACCATCACACTCATTAGGAGGAAAAGTTATTGAGGTTCTTTGCAAGTTTGAGATTCTGTGATTCCACTTGTCTGTCGTCTCTGACAAGTGTGTGTGTGTGTGTGTGTGTGTGTGTCTGTGTGTGTGGATATGGAAATGAATAATGCTTTCCTGTTAACAAGAAAATCCCAAAACACAGATGCTTAATTTCCAAACTTATTCTCCGAGGGGCAACATTGCCACCACTAAAATGAACAGGAAAAAAAATGAATAAATAGAAAGAAATAGTTTTGTCAGGGAGATATTCAGTGTGTTTGCACTTTTAACTCCCAGCCCTTGCTGTGGTGGGAACTTCCTTTTCCTGAGTGTGTGTGAGCATGTGTATACTATCTCTCTCTCACACACACACATGCACACACACACACACCTACACACAGAGTCAGAGGACCCTACTGGGTGACTTCTGACCATCCCAGTCACCATTTTTCCTACAGAACCATTGCCCCATCTCTCTAGGCTAATGATCTTCTATTATTAATGAATGATTAAAGGCCCACAAATTCTGCAGATGGGCCTTTGAGAAGAGCTGAGAGTCTCCCAGCTAACTTCAGGGGGAGCCTCAGAGCATGTGAATAAGAAAGTGCACAGAAGTCGGGCAGGGCACCAGGGGTCCCAACACAGACTCTGCAGCTAGGCTGTGGGTGGTAGGGAGGGTCCCAGCCTTCCAATTCACAAGCTGTGCCCCCTTGGGTAGGTGAATCACCCTTTCTGAACATCAATTTCTTCATCTATAACTGGAGATCATAATAATATTTCCTGCCTCCCTAACTTGGTGGGGGAATTAACAGCAGTTAGAACAGTGTCTTTGGCCCAGGAAGGCAGGAGCTCCAGACCTCAGTGGTACAGGCTCAGCCCCCAGGGCCTGCGAGCTCAGGCAGTGTTGGGAGCTTCTTGTCCACCAGCAGTTGTGTTCCAGGCTGAGTCTGGTCTCCGAGCACTTGGTTTCTCTGTAGTCAGGCCCTTGGGTGCTGGATCCTTTTTCAGGTTTCCAAGTGAAATTTCCTTGTCGGACCTTGGCCTTGGACACTTGCTAATCTGGCTCCTCCCAACTCCACACCTGCCCAGGGTTCTATTCCCCTCCTACCCTTGCTAGGGAGTTGCTCCTACCAGACAGACCCTCCAGGAATTTTGCAGCTACCATCCCCAGACTAGGATAGCAAAGTCTTCCTGGGGGCCCTGTGGCCACACGACACCCCCCAAGTGGAAAAGGAAGGAAGCCAGGAAGAAAAAGGCCCAGCAACCTCCTGGAAACAGTTCAGAGATTAAGCAAATTATGCCATTCAAACTCCACTGGACAGAGTCTTGGGAAAGACTCCTTGGGCCAAAATGAGGGGAATTACCCCGCCCGCTCCACACGCATCATGCACATGGCCCACTAGAATGAGTGGAGATGCACAATGACTCCATGAGGATGTGGGAGTTGAAAGGCTCCAGGGGATGTGCTCTGAGCCTGACTTCAACCCCACCATGGTGGTCCTGGCCACAGAGCCGGTCAGCTTGGATCCACGTGGCCGTTGTTCCTGGTGACCTCCCAAAGCTACTGCAACTTCTTAAAAAGATGAGCACATTTCTGTTCTGTTTTTGAAATCCTTTGATGATTATTTTTTACTTTCCTTTCAATATCTAATAACAAAAATATCACTATGAATAATGACAACCTGCTGAGAACTTTATTTATATCTTGTCTAATGTTTTCTCAGACACAGGAAATGGTGTCATCATGCCCACTTTACAGAGGAAGAAACTGAGGCCCAGAAACAGGCAGACAGCCAGCAGACAGTGGGGGCAGGACAGGCACCCAGTTCCTTCTCCATGAACTATTCTGCTGGTTCATCTGTGTCTTCTGGTCCCTGCTGCACCATCCTCTGCTCCCCAGGGATATGCTGGAGCCCCAGAATCACTGTGCTGCCCAGGGAACAGCACAGGTTGGATTTAGCCCCGCGAGTGGCCAGCAGCGTCTGGAGGGCATTAGCAGAGAAACAGCATGCTCCTCTGTCCTGCGCCTGCAGCCATCAGCAGCACTCTCTCTGGCTTCCCAGGGCATCACCTGAGAACTCCCCACCAGGAACTGCAGGTGGCTGACCTTGGCAGATACTCAGCTCTCGGAGCTGAGGTGCCCCCAGTCCCTGCTGTGGTGCTGTGGACTGACAGTATCGCTGGTGATCAGTCTCTTTGGTTTCTGTTCTGAATGTCCTGAGGCAGAGTTCTGACCTCCCCAAGTCCCTCCCATGATCGAGAAAGTCCCACCAGTCCTCATATAAAACCTATCTCTACTCCAAATACCAGTTGTTTCCCTAACTAGCTCTCCGCTAGAACCCCAGCCGCAGCTCATGGCTTCTAAGCACCGCAGTCACCCTCACTCTTCTCCACATGACCTCCACAGATGTCTGCTGGCCCCAGGCTTCCCCTGCTTCCAGCCAGGGCCCTGCCCTTCCTGCCCTCAGGCTTAGAGCCCATTTCTCCAGGAAGACATTCTGACTCCAGGACCCAGAAGGCTTAGTAACTTCTGGCTTCATGCCCCCAAGCCCTGTCTATTAATCTTCCTGTTTGACTCTGGGCTCTATGGACACAGAGATCATGTCTGTCTTGCACTCCATCATCTCCGGCCCAGGGTCTAAAAATACTTTTTGCATCGCTCCGTGAATACATGAAAAGTCTTTAAGATCATGATGCCACAGGTGCAGGGAAAGAGAACGCATTCAGCTCTAATCCACCAAGTTAGATTTAAAATTTGCATCGGCACGGGCGGGCCCATAGTAGGGTGGGCTCCTTGGGATCCAGATGAGAGCCCACCAGAAGCCAGGGTTTGTGGGGTGTGAGCAGCATGGATCTCAGCACAGCTACAGCCCATCACGTCTTCGGGGGCTTTCTGTCATGCTTTTTTCCTCCAGGCTCTGAGTTTGTACCAAGAGAAAAGGGAGTGGCAGGACGGAGGCTGCCCCAGATGTCAGAAAGGTAGCCTCAGCAGATGGCTTGCTCTAGTTCAAGAATTTTCTATAAAAGAACTAATCTATATTAGTTCCCTGAGTAGCCTACTTAGAGAACGAGTTTATGGCATTTAATATTTTTGTACATTTCATCAAGGTCTAGGAAAGCAACCCCCCACCCCACCCCCCAAAAAAGCAAAGAAACTGTCCCATGTTGCTGTCATTGTGAGTACAGGCACTGAGGGAGCTGGAGAGCCACTGGCCTGCCAAGCCAGCTTGAAGCTTGTGAAGGTTTTAGCTTGTGAAAGTCTGCAAACATATTTTAAACCCTATGCAAGTCATACAAGTTAGACGAGACAGCAAAAGGAAATCGGCTTTCCACACCACACATCATCTGTGGTTGGCCCAACGCGGCGGCCTCACAGCTCCAGGGCTCGGCGCCTGCTGCCCACACCATGGTGCTCCCGGGCTGGTAATGGGTGTGGGTGCAGTTTGTGCCTAAAGTAAACTACTAAATGTAAACAGCTGAATTAAGCCTATCATGCTGTTTCTTTCACCTTTCATTTCTTTTAAGCATATTTTCAGCATTGCGTGATTTAAAACTTCAACTAATCAGGTAACTTCATCTAAAAGAAAAATCCTGAGTTGTTTTAAAAAAAGAAGAAAGTTGGGTGCTGCTCTATAAGTGACAGGCTTCCGACCTCAGCTGTGTCTTCGTGCCTATTTTCCCAGAACACCAGAAAGTTTTTCCCCCCACCCCACATCCACCATTTTTTCCTGCATATGCCTCAAATTCTAATAATTTCTCCTCTTGAAAACATGTTTTAGCTTCCTGAGGCTAAGAAAAAAAGTCCCACTTTGTGCTTCCTCAGTTCTATAGACACATCTTCCTTACAGATATCTGACCTGTACAGCATTGATTGGTTTTCTGGTTTCTCTCTCTAGTAAACAGGACACTCTTTGAAGTGCCTTTGGCACTGGTTGAATCCTAGCACAACACTTGGTGGATGATGATTAATTCATTTTGAAAGAGAAGATGAGCAAGGCTGTGTCTCCAAGTTGAGCCAGTTCCCACCACCCTTGCTGTACAGAGCAGAGGACTGCAAAGTCCTTGTGCCTGACAGCAGCCTCTACTTCAAGGGTGCAGGGTCTGTGCAGTGAGCATTGGCTACCCGGTCACACAGAGTGTGCTCATCAGCTAGTACTCGGGCCTGAGCATTCTGCCCTGATCTCTTCTATCTTTGGTGACATTCGGGGAACTACTGGAAGTCTCACTAGCATCCCCCAGCTCCTTCCCTAATCTAGAGTGGGTGTGATTTGAGGAGGATGAGCCCTACCTCAGCCCCAGGGGTAAGTCCCATTCGCTTGAGCTAATCTGTGGCACATCATCCCCTTTAGCGCAGTCACTGATTCAGGAAGCCAACCCTTACCACAGCAATCTGCTGCCCATAGGGTTGTGGGGTGTCTATAACGCGTGCCCCATAAGTGGGTCCACTGAGATGAAGCCTGGCATTTCTTTTCTTTTCTTTTTTTTTTTTTTTTTTTTTTTTTTTTTTTGGTTTAAGAAAGACTCTCTGCCTTACTCTGGAGGGTGTGATGTGCGAGGCTGGAACGGTGTATCCCACAAGGGACCCCAATTTGAGAAGAAAGAACAAGCCGAATCAGGGAGGGACAGAGCTAAGTACGAAGGAGATGGGGTCCCGAACAAACCCAGGGAGAAACCCCGCTTTGCATGTCTCTTGCTTGCCCCGCCCTTGGGCTTTCTGCTCTGTTTCCTGACAGCACAAAGCACCCAGAAGTGTCTCAGCCCACCACCATTCAAGGGCACAGTTGTGGGGCAGCTACGCAGTGAGCGGCAGAGGACAGGACAGGAGTCCAAAAGGAGGATCCAGTGTAAGAGGCCGCAAGGAAAAAGTCAGGGACTCGCCCAAACCGCGCTGGAGCTCTGCTGCCCCCTAGAGGACACTGGGCGTCACACGCGTCTGCCGCGAGAGCACACCTGTGAAGCTGGCCCGGATCCGCTTCCCACATGCCGCTTTCTACTGGGTTGCCCAGAGAAGTTATTTAAAATAGCTTTGCATGTGTCTGTAAGTCATGCACCTGTCTACTTAGGAGAAGCTTCTGTTCAAGTCTCTTGCCTACAATGAAATGGGATCACATGTTCTTTTCTTATTAATAAATTTGAGTTCTCTGTGGATTCTGGTTATCAAACCTTTGTTAGAATAACCTGCAAATATCTTCTCCCATTCTGAGGGCTGTCTGCTCGCTTTACTTATGTTGTTCTTGGCTGTGAAAAATCTTTTTAGTTTGATCAGATCCCAGTAATGTATTTTTAGTGCTGTTTCAATTGCCTTGGGTGGGGGTGTTCTCCTCATAAAGTATTCTCCCAAGCCAACTTCTTTAAGTGTTTTTCCCCGCACTCTCTCTAATTATCTTTACAGTGTCATGTCTTAAGTTTAAATCTTTTACCCAGTGAGAGTCAATTTTTGTTAATG
>CAUYQV010192738.1:0-24711 GCA_963574575.1 Galagoides demidoff | reverse complement strand
GGCTCGGCGCCTGTGGCTCAATCGGCTAAGGCGCCAGCCACGTACACCTAAGGTGGCGGGTTCGAATCCCCAGCCCGGGCCCGCCAAACAATGATGGCTGCAACCAAAAAATGGCCGGGCATTGTGGCGGGCGCCTGTGGTCCCAGCTACTTGGGAGCGGAGGCAGGAGACTCGCTTGAGCCCAGGAGTTGGAAGTTGCTATGAGCTGTGATGCCATGGCACTCTACCCAGGGGGATAGCTTGAGGCTCTGTCTCAAAAAAAAAAAAAAGAGTTCGAGACCAGCCTGAGCAAGAGCAAAATTCTGACTCTACTAAAAATAAAAAAATTAGGCATTGTGGTGGGCACAGCTATGTCTCAGCTGCTAGGGAGGCTGAGGAAGGAGAAATGCTTGAGCCCAGGAGAGTGACGTGAGCTGTGATGATGCTTTGGCACTCAAACATGGTACCTTGCCATAGGGATACAAAAAGGTATAAGATATTTGCCTTACAGGTGACAGAGTGAGACTGTCTCAAAAAATTTTTTAAAAAAGTATCCAGTATCTTAGAACATAACCCACATGGATATGGTGGGAGTACTATACTTTGTCTTGTCCACAGGTATATCTCCCAGCTTGTAGAACAGTGGTTCTCAACCTTCCTAAGCCACAATGTATTTTCATTGTTAAAAAGGGGTCATGGCCCACAGGTTGAGTAATGTAGAATAATGCCTGCCATATAGTAAGCACTCCTATAATACTGAAGACTGGCCAAATATGCAAAGAAGTATCTTAGCACTTTGAGTATACACTTAAATTAATGTGAGGGCGGTTACAGAAAAGGAACTCCAAATACATGAGAACAGTAAACAGGCCTTAAATGCATGCTCGAGTGTGGATTTTATTCAGCAGGCAGTCAGAAGCCACTGTAGGTTTTGAATAGAAAGGTGACAAACACAACATTGTCTAAGGCAGGGTCTCTCAAAATTCACTGTGTGTGCAAATCACTTCAAGATCTTGTTAAAATGCAGACTTTGATTCAGAAGGTCTGGAGAAGAGCCTTATAGTTCTAAAAAGCTCCAAAGTGATGGTAACACTGCTGATCCGTGGCCGATAATATTAACTAATGTTAGAGAAGTCTTATTATAAGGAACTTTTTTTTCTCCTTGCAGTTTTTGGCTGGGGCTGAGGTTTGAACCCCCCACCTCTGGCATATGGGGCCAGCACCCTACTCCTTTGAGCTACAGGCACCGCCCTATAAGGAACATTTTAAGGAATATTAATCTCCCAAGGGTGGGGAGGGGAAGATGAAAATGACCCAGGGAAAGGAATGCCAGTTAGAATACAATTATAGCAGACCACGTTTGTTTGTGATGATAAAACCCTGTGGCACTGGGAATGTTTTGTTTTGTTTTGTTTTGTTTTGAGACGGAGCCTCAAGCTATCCCCCTGGGTAGAGTGCCAGGGCATCAGAGCTCATAGCAACCTCCAACTCCTGGGCTCAAGCGAGTCTCCTGCCTCCGCCTCCCAAGTAGCTGGGACCACAGGCGCCTGCCACAACGCCCGGCCATTTTTTGGTTGCAGCCATCATTGTTGTTTGGCGGGCCCAGGCTGGGGATTGGAACCCGCCACCTTAGGTGTATGTGGCTGGCGCCTTAGCCGATTGAGCCACAGGCGCTGAGCCTATGATTTCTAAAAAAAAGAATTCCTCCCTATTTTCGACTCTCTTCTAACACTCCAGTATCACATAGGTCAGATCGTTCTAGTTATTCTATTGTTCCCTGAAATGCTTTTTACATTTTTTTCTCTCTCTTCTTCACATGGGATGATTTCGATTGATCTCCCTTCAATTTCATTAGCCCTTTGTGGTTCCCGTTCCTCCATTAAGCCCATCCAATGAACTTTAGATTTCAGATTTATATTTTCCGTTCTAGAATTTCTATCTGACTCTATCTTGTAGCTTCTATTTTTCTACTGCTATGCTCTTTTATGTCATTGGGCATGTGGTGAAAATCGCAGTCTTAAAATCCTTCAGCTTAGTCCAACATCTTTGTCATCTGGAAGTTAGTCTCTGTGGATTGTCTTTTGTTTTTTGAAAGCAGATCGCATCTTCCTGTGCCTCGTATTTCAAGTAATTTGGGGTTACATCCTGGACTTGGTAAATGTGTGTTATAAAGCCTCTTTACAGGAGTTTCCATTTTCATAGTTTTAATAGGAGATTAGCTTGGTTTGATTCAAACTGAAAAGTCCTCATGGGTTGCAGCTCAAATCTCCACTGAGTTCCTCCCGCCTTGGCAGCTGTGTCCCCACCCCCACCCAGCCCCACACAGTGTCCACACGCGGATTTGGGGGCTGTGCTGTCAAGGATTTCCTTACTGCAGGGGATCCTCCCTTACCCATCTGTGGCCGAGGCTGCCTTAGACTTTGCTCTCTGTCTAAGACCAGCAGTGTCGCTCTGCGTGTGCTTCCGCCCGCCAGGCTGCAGGCTTCACTCCTCCTGCCACCCACAGCAATGGTCTGTCTGCCCCCCATGTTCACTGCGTCCACTCTGTGCCTGTCCCACTGTGTGTGCAGTCGGCTTTCCTGGGCACTGAGGTCACTTCCTGGATCCTGGCCATTGGAAACAGTTGTAAACATTTCTTATATGTGTCTTTGGGAAAAATGTGTGTGCATTTCTGTTGGGTCTGAAGCAGAGGTGGCAGTGCAGGGACCCCAATGTGACAGACTGGCAGTCCCCCGACCTGAGTGCGCCAACACTGCACGTTCCGCCTAGCCAGCGTCCTTCTCACTCTGGACGTTCACTCGGGTGGTGTCACTTTAGGCTCATAGTTCACATCTTCCAGCTAGCTAAGGAAACCTGGTATTGTCGAACATTTCATTTCTCATGCGTTTAGCGGGCCTTTGGATATCCTATTTTGTGAGGTATCGGTTCAAATATTTTGCCTACTTCTCTGTCAATTTGCCTTACCCCCCTTAAAAGGTTGATATGTTACGGGTTTTGTTCTTGTTAAATCCAGACAAGACTCTCTGGCACCGACATGCGTCATGAGGTTTCTCTTCGCCCTCCTAAGGGTACCTCTGCTAAGCAGAAGTTTTTAATTCTAATATGGTCCAAATTAATTGAATTTTCCCTTTAGGGATAGTGCTGCTTGTGTCTTATTCATATATTTTTACATTTTAAGTCACCCCCGCACGGCGCTGACTCTGCACTGTGACTCTGCCCTGCGACGTGCTTTCCGCCTTTGTTCCAGCAGCTTGACAGGCAGGTCCTTTCTTTCCTCCTATAAATCATTGATAAGAAGATCAGACAGTGCAGGACTGATGTCAGAGCCCTGTGGGACCACTGAAGACCTCCCTCCAGGGTGACACGGGGCCATTAGCTAGCTCCTCTGTCTGTGATTGTATATAACAGACAAAACAGACCCAACAGATCGGGGATGTATTTCCCATTTCCTCCTCGAGGATAACACAGCAGACTTTGCAAAGGCTCACATCATAGCAACACACCCTCGCCTACCAGACTAAAGACCACGACAAGAGAAGATGCTAAGGTTAGTCCCGCATGGTCACCTCTTGTTAAACCTGTGCAGCCAGACAGGGAGGGCTGCGAGGAGCCTCCAGGGCTAGGCAGCACGCGGCATCTTCCTCTCTTGTCTGCCACTAAATTGCAGAGTCTGGTGCTTTAAGAAGCCAGCAGGGGCACTCAGAAGCAGGCAGCACATCCTTACCTCTGCCCAGGCTGGTTGCCTAGCAACAGATTCTCATGATGTCATCACCAGCAACACAGTCTAGGTACCCAGAGTTGCAAGGGTCTCTGGATGTCAGAAGGCCATACAAAAAAGGAGGAAAGGAGGGTCGCTGTCAACTGGCCTGTGAAGGCTGAGGGGCTCCCTAGAGGAGGTGGGACCACAACTTGGGGCTGGACTGGACAGCAGCCGGGGTGGAGGGAAGTGTTCCAGGCTTGGGGCAAGTGCTGGAGGTGGGGCAACTTAGGCTAGAGACGGAGAGAGAGACTCAGCACCATACAGGCTGCAGGAGAGCAGGCGAAGGTCAGGCAGCCCAAGAACTGTGAGAGCCATGGCTACCGTGCAAAGACCACCCTGCTGCAGATGCTCCAGGGCCACCCGTGACTCCTATTGTCCCTGCAGAATCACTAGCCCACCCGGCCACCCCCAGAGGCCCAGCTTGCTGGCCAAGTGAGGTGGCTTCTCCTTTGCAGCTGCTGGGCATGTGCTGAGCCCCTGCTTGGTCTCCGATCACACCACCAGCTGGGCATCCCCATGGTGGCCCTGAGGAGGGCCTGTCCTGACCCTAGATTGACAGATGTGGTAGCTGCCCTGTCCTCTACTGCCCACAAGGACAGTATCAGCCCAAGTCACCTGCGTCTGAAGCTGTGGGGAGTGAGGGTGAGCCACCAGGTGCCAGGACCTGCTGTACCCAGAGAGGGCTGTATGTGGCCAGAGGGAACACAGGACAGAGGGGACACAGGATGGGAACACAGGTCAGGGGGAGAGAGGGCCAGAGACACAGGGAAGGACTGGAGAGAGAAGGGGGATGGGGAAGGCCACCGTGGAGAGGATGGTGTGTTTCTGCCTGCACCGGGGTGAAGGGAAAGGTGGACCGCATGCTAGTGTCTGAAGCACCATCTGAACTGACACCAAGAAAAAAGTGCTCAGAAAACAGCTCCTCAGAACACAGTCGCTAGTGCCCAGGGGGATCTTCCAGGGGCTGCAACCCCGAAGGCCCTGAGCTCATGGCAAACCAGTCCCCACAGCAATCACAGGAGCCCTTTGAGTCTGGGTGACAGGGGCAGCCTTGTAGGGAGGTAGTACCGAAGCTGACCGGTGGCCAGGAGGAGCCAGCCTGCAAGGATGGCCCCGGGAGACCTGAACTTCATGTTCTCGGAAGCCAGAGGTTATAACAGAATGTGGAGAGAGGTGAACAGGAGCTTCAGATCCACAGCTACAGTAGGGATGGACAGCAAGGCTGGGAGACACACCTGGCCAGGAGCCTGCAGACACCAGACTAGGTGGGTGTGGTGGACAATAGGGAGGGGTCAGTCAGGGGCACAGCTGGCAAGTCAGGAAGGCTGGAGCCCCTGCCCAGATGCCAGGACACCAGACGCTAAATCACAGCAATGCCTTACCAGCCACACAAATAATCCAATTACATTGGGCTAATTTATTGATCCAGCAAATCAAAGGAAGGTGATTATCGTAAGAGAAGTCCCACCCTGTGGGTCCTGGGTGTTCCCACAGGCTTTGCCTCTGCTATTTCCTGGGCCCTGCGGACTAAGGCCCCTGAGCCCACCCTGAGCTAGCTCTGGTCTGCTGTCCACCAGACCTGGCCCGCTCCCTTGGCCCTTCCTGCCCACTACTCCACTCAGCCCTGTCACCGGGACAGCACCTTACACATTTGCCAAGACCACCCAAGTCTTGCTGGCCCCTGAGGCATCCATCAAACCCCACTCTTCTTCCCACCAACTCAGCCACTTCAACACGGCTCTTAGAACATCCACCCTGTGGCCGCTGACCTCCTTGACCCCTGTTGCTCCAGCAACCCTCTGCACCCTGTCTCCCCACCCTGTACCCATCTCCCCAATCCCTAAGGGGCCCCCCAGGCTCCTGCACCCCATAAGGGGAGGCCACCATCTCCCACACTGCCATCGTCATCTGGGAGTTCCTGGGGATCTGAAAGTGACCAGTGTAGACAGCATCCCTGGGAACCCTGTCCCACCCAGCTCCTGAGTCCACCCACTGTCATCCCAGCAGCTGGCTGTCAGGGCGGGTGCCAGCACAGGACAGCATCCCTAGGTGCAGGGACATGGGCAGACTGCTATTAGGGCTGTGCAACAGGCGTGGGGCCTCCTGAAGTGCAGGGCTGCAAGGCGGGGCCTCCACGCCCCTCTGGCACCACCAGCTCCTAAGCCCAGCCCACTGCACAGGGGCCCTGAGCAACAGGGAGCCCTCCATTGTCCTCATAATTTCAGAACAAAGCACAGGTTGTCACTCTGCCCTGGGCCTGTAGTGACAGAGCCTGCCCTGCTTGGTCATCATCTGCACACCCACCACAGGCTGCTGCCTGCTAATACAAATGGTCCCCTGACTGTGGGTTGAGTCTCTGAGAGTGGGTGACCAGGTTGGTGCCCTCCATGTGGCCTGCACTGTCCCCCACTAGTGCTGCTTGGGAAGCCCTCCACCTCTGGAAGTCCCCCCAGTTTGTCCCAGGAAGGGGTGTAGGGGTGCAGGGTTCAGGCCTGCCTGGGGCTTCCCTGCCAGGAGCTGCTGCCTCCCATTCACTGCCCTAATTGATGGCAGCAAAACAAACATTTGCTTTGGCAATCCGCAGAGACAGACTGCAGCATTGTTTTAATTAAGCTTGTGACTGATGAATCTCAGCAAAGCAGCTGTTCCCGAGTACTCAGGTATATAAATAAAAATAACATTAGGAGGGGCTGTTGACTTGGAAGCCTCCACACGGGTCCCAGAAGCACAGGCCGCCTGCACAGGGAGAGGAGAGTGGCAGGGCTGGCAGCACCTGTGGGTGCCCGGCTACTTGCCCAGCTCTGGAGGAAGGTCTCCCTCAGGATCAGCCTGTAGGGTAGGTGCCATGGAGCAGGACAGAGCCTGGGTGAACGGGGAGGCTGGGCCTCCAGCTGCAGATGCCCACAGGAAGATTTCCTTGGGGAGGAAACAGGAAGGCCCAGGTGCCAATTTGAGTATCTCAGGAAGGCACGGGTGCCAAGTGGTTGTCTCCACTTTAGACTGGCTCTTGGTACATGGGTCTGCCACCAAAAGCAATCTTCAGAGACACCTGGAGGCCGTGGGTCCCAGGTGGTGGGGCAGCTAACCTGGCCAGGCACAGCTGAGGGTGGGGGCGACACAGCTGATGCCTGGGCCTGGCTGGGAGCCTGTGCATGGGCCCTAGAGAGAGCAAGGCTGGACGTGGCCATGGGAAGCCCTGAGGGAGCAGAGAGAGAGTTTTTGTGGTTAGATGGGCGGGGAGTTCTGTGAGATTAATATTAAAATAACGGGGCCCGACTTTTCCCCCAGACATGTGGTTGAGGGGGAGGCAGAGCCATGGAGGGAGAACCTTGGGGCCAGCGGTGAGCCAGGGGCCTGTGGCAGAGTGCCCTGGATGTGGCACCAGGGAGGGCGATGCTGTGGCCAAGGGTACTCTGGTCAGTGCCCCCCCCCCCCAGTGACAGGTATTATTGGCATTAAAGGGTAACAGCTAGCCAGCCTCTGCCTCTGTGACTTGGCTGACCACCCAGCCGCCGTCCTTGCTGCAGAACCAGCTGGCGCCTGGGGAGCCTGTGCCCAGCCCAGGAGACCTGTGATGGGTGGAAGCTGGTCAGGATCAACCACTCCCTTTGCTATTGGTTGGTCCAGGATGGCCACATGACCTTGCTGGGACCCAGCCTGGGAAGTACGTGGAGGGGCTTCTGAGAAAAATCTTCCTCCTCAGTGAAAGAAAGCACCGTATCAGGAGCCTCCCCACCCTTTGCCACTTCCTGCTTTAGATGCCGGCATGAGAATGTGATACCTGGAGCTGGGGCAGCCACTTCACCACCACGAGGCGACGAGCCGGGGAGCAGAGAGGCTGGCCGAGGGCAAGGGGAGGGCCGGACCCTCACTGACCTCAATGCCTCCTTCTCACCCTGTGCCACTTGCCTCCTGGTGTCTTTTCTCATGAGTATATTAATTTGTGGCTGCTGTAAAAAAAGCTCTAAGTCAAAAGTCTGGAGTGGGCTTGGGCATAAAATTGAGGTGTCAGCAGCCTGTGCCCCCTGCACGGGCTCTAGGGCAGAATCTGACCTCCCTCTCTCAGCCTCTCTGGCTGCCTCGAAGCTTCAAGCTCTCTTAATGGCAAAACTCCCTCTTCCCTCTGTCCCTTGTCACAGCTGCCTCTGCCACGTGATCACAGGGAAGACCCACCTGGGCAACTCAAGAAAGTCTCCCCATTCCAGATCCGGGAGACACAAAGTCCCTTTCTCCATATGAGCCCATCCACAGGGCAGGGGCTTAGGGCCTGGAGACCTCTGGGAGCTCTCGGGTCCCACTGTGAGCTGAGCAGCCACTGCTCTTCTGACCCTTGCACACAGCACCCTTCTTCCTCTGCAGAAGGGAGACAGCAGGACCTTCCTTGAGGGATAGATGGGGAGCAAGGGGGAGCAGAGAGGCTGGCAAACGTGGCCCTGTGACACAAGAGCAGAACCCAGAACCCCAGGCTTCCAAGGCCCCTGCAGGACTCTGTGTTCAGGACAGCCTGTGACCACCTGGCAGTCTCCTGGTTGTGGCCCCGGCAGCCCTCGCCCCCCAGGGGTCCCGGGGCAGGAAGCCCCATAAGTGCAGTCCCCAGGCCAGGTTCTCACCCCCAGTACCATTCCCTCCACTAGCGGGGCTTTGCCCATTAACTCCTACCCGGTAATGTGCGGATAAGAACCTGCAAAATTGGGCGGAAGTTACACTAAGTGGTCTGGCTGTTAAATCTGCCACTGTAGATATCTCTGCTCAAAAATAATTAAGTGCCTCCTTCATTGAGGAGAGCACACCGCAGTCATGATGTGTTTAATATGTTTATCACAAGCCATTTCACTTGTGGTTTTGCTTAAATTCATTGCGACATGCAAACTTTGAGAGACTCCAGCAAATGCCAGCTGAGCACCAGCAGCAGAGCGAGGGGCCATCAGGAAAGGAGCCCTCCTGTGTGAGCTGCCTGCTGGCAGCCAGGGACAGTCCCCAACTCGAGCACAAAAGGATGCTACCAGGGTCTGCCGGCCCCTTCCTCCTCACGTCTGAGTTCAGACCCTTACTAAAGAGCTGGGCTTCCTCCCTGTGACCCCGCACTGCAAGAGGAGCTGAAAGTTGTGACTCTGTTTCCAGCTGCCCAGCAGGCAGGACAATGCCCCGGTGGGGCCTGCAGGGAGCAGAGAGGACACAGCTCCCCACAGCCTCAGTCCCAAGCCCTATCCTTTTGTCCTTGGGGTGGGCACTGTCCCTAGCTGCCAATAGGCAGCAATACAGGAGGGCTCGTTCCCTGGGGCTACTGTGACAAAACACCACAAACTCTGCAGCTGGAAGTCTGAAGTCCACAACTCAGATGTGGACAGGGCTGAGCCTCGCTGCAGGAGCCAGGGGAGGGTCCTCCTTGCCTCTCCCAGGCTCACACGCAGCCCAGGTCTGCCGTCCCTGCTTTGCTGGCTGTTACCCACTCTAGAGCCACGGCAGCCCTGCACCTGCTGGCACAGCCTGAGCTGCGCAGGCCACGACCACTCCTCCACACATCAGGATCCCCTCGTCATGCGTGATATGACCCTGTGATGTTCCCAGCTCAGATGGAGCAGGTGCTGGCCCGTGAGGCAGGAGGAGTCCACCTTGCAAATTGGACATCTGAGGGAAGGCAGGGAGTGTCTCCCACCTCGTCCCTCCAGCCAGGGGCCGAGGGCAACAGGAGGGAACCAAGAAGGGTCATTGGTCGTGGCTATCACCACAGAAACCAAGACCACTGTCTCTGTACACAGCAGGCAGTGGGATGAACCTGGAGGGCAGAGGATGGGCAGGGGGCCCAGCAAGGACACCCTATGCCCCCATCACCCAGAGCAGTGGGGTCCCAGACAGCCCCACCAGGGCTCCTCCTGGGAGGAGAGTGGTCTCTGCCCACTGGCAGTGAACAGAAGGCCAGGAGCAGACTGTGGGGCTCTCCTCTTGAGGCAGGGAGGCAGCGGGGGCCGTAGGGGTGGTGGGCTGATTAGCTGTGTAATCGCATCTTTACTGTACTAATAGCTTTGTTTGTCATGTTAGCTGCGCAGATTAAGCAAATCCCACTCAACAGCTCGAGATGAGGTGCTTTGCTGGCAAAGGTGTCATTGACTGCACCTGCTGCCCCCTGGGGCACCGGGGCTGGGCAGGAGGTGACCAGGGGGAGCACATGTCCCTCCCTCCACCTCAGATGAGGCAGCCTGGGGGTGCCTAAGTAGCTGAACAGCCTGGACAGGGCAGGAGGAGACCCCAGGGCCTGTGGCCTGCCCAGCAACCTCAAGCCAGCCCCCCTCCCCCACCCCAGAGGCAGCCCTCAGCAGCGAGCCAGCCTGGTAACAAACTGTCCCAAACTCAGGGCTTGGAAAGCACATGTTCAACATGTCACAGTCTCTGCGGTCAGCAGTCTGGGCTTGGCTCAGCTGGGTACATCCCCTGAGGGTCTCTCTTGGCCCTGGGCCTCTGATGGCTGGACTCAGGCCCAATGCAAGACTCTCCCACATGACTGTCAACAGCCTCAAGCCCTGGCAGCTGTGGGCCACTGGAGCCTCTCCCTGGGGCTGCCCCACAGCCTCTCCCAGAACTCAAGACTCCATCTTAGGGAGGCACCCATCCCTGCCCTCCAGGTCCATCCCATATGCCCTGGGCCAGGCACTCTGCAGAGCTGGGCAATGAGCACTGGCTGCTCTGGCCCCTGGGGAGGCCAGGAGGGGATGCCTGCGGGAGCTCCAGGCTTCACCCCGCCAGCTTCACTGCCTCCCTCCTGGCCTGCAGTGATATTGCCACTCCCTAAGGTGAGTGGAACTCCACAACCAGCACGAACCAGACCTGGAACAATGATCCCGTTAACACACCCCCAGTTGTCCTGGCCCTCAAATAACCCTGTATGGTTAGGCAAATGGGATCAAAGGAGCCTCGGTGTTTGCCCCAAATGCAAATTTGCCCTCAGGACACTAAGTAGAGAACAGGTTACAGGGTCAGGCCCAGCCTGTGCACCTGCCCCTAAGGATGACAACCTACAGGAGGCCAGCAGGTGCACCTGGCTGCAGGGGCACTGACCCTCACCCCATGGCCTCCTATCCCGACAGAGTTTCCCCACTGGTGCTACCCCTTGAGTGTCTCACAGGGGAGGCTGTGGGCTCATCTGGTGCATACACATGTGTGAGCATGAATGCACACAAACACCACCCATCACACACATGTACATACATGGGAAACACACACACACTCAGCATACACCGATGTACATACATGGGATACGCACACACTCCTATACACATGTACACACACATGAACATACCATGCCCATGTACACAATCTGCATACACACGCTGACACATATACAACTCAAAAACACCACCCCCACATGCACACACGTGCACACACACATACATACACACACACACAGGTGTGAAGGGAGGAAAAAGGAGCCGGGCCTGTGCCCAGCCTTCACCCCCCAGCCCACCGACAAGCTGAGCAGGGCCCAGGGTGAGGGTGCAGCTGAGCCTGACTCACTGCACTGCCCTCTGACCCAGGGTGCCCTGGCAAGGTCAGTGTCTCCTGGAGGTTGAGTGTGTGCACCTGCTGAGGTGCCCAAGAGCAGAGTGGTTCCTACCAAGGGGAGCAGAGGGCAGCCACCAGCAGCCCTCCTGGGCCTTCAAACACAGGGGCTATGGCCTGAACAGCCCTTGGGTGAGGGAGCTAGAGCAGAGCCCCACACCTTTGAAACAGAGCTGTCCCTTCATTTACCACGCCTACAGGTTCCCACTTGGGGACTTCGCTTGGGGTCACCCCTCCAGCAGAGGGGGCTCCCCACAGCCTGTCAGGCTGGGACCTCCCCTCCCTCCTGCACCCACCCCAACGTCCCTGAGGAGTGACAATAAGCATTCAGGGCTGGGAGATTCACCTTGCACTGGCATCCAGAGAAATCAAAATCCTCTAAAGTCACAGGCCCAAGAAGGGATGAAGGGTCACATGTGGCAAGTCACAGCTGGGATAAAGTGGGACAGGTGAGAGCATGGAGCTTCCCTGGCAAGGGCTGAGCTCAGGGGCTGGTGGGGCAGGGTGGGGGCCCTGTAGATCAGCCTGGGCCACTGGCTCCTTGAAGGGGGCCACCCAGTGGAGCATCCTCTCCTGAAGCCGGCCTGCCTATTCCCCTTGGGTAGAGGGCAAGGATCCAAGGGTGGAGCCCAGAATGTCTGAGCTCAGGAAGGCAGTGGCCACTTGCCACCCTCAGCGTCTCCTGGTCACGCCCCCCTGTGTCTCTATCACATCTTGGAGACAAATGAGATGTCCCGAGCAGCCATCAATTTTGACACAATTGGCTTTTTCTCGGGGCCAGGCTGTCTGCACTGCCTTTGGGGTGGATAAACATTGCGGCTGGTCTTTGTTCTGGGCTTTGGAGAGAACATTTGTCATAGAGATTTATTCTCACTTGTGGTCAGAGCTCGCCCCTCTCACTGTGTTTATCTCTGAGAGCACCTCGCTCACCTCGAGTCTCCTCCTGGCAGGGCTGCCTGGCCTGGGCTAAGAGCCCAGGGTTCGCTGTGAGGATCCCAGACAAGAGGCCACAGTCAGGCAAACATTGGCTCAGACACATGATGGATCACGTGCCGATAGCCGGGATTCTCCTGCTGACAGACTGGTGTGTTGTGGCCCCGCCACCATCCCAGAGCTGTAGGAACTGAGCATTCCCCCTCTTCCTGGCCTGGGTCCCCACCCGCTGGGCCCAGCAAGTCCTCATCTCACTCTTTCGGGGGGGTTCACTGAGGGCTTGGGACCCTGGTGGCATCAGCAGTGTGTGCACCTGCTGAGCCTGGAGTTTTCTCCCAAGAAAGACATACATTCAATTTCTTTAATAATCATAGGTATGGATTTTTCTGGTTTTTTGTTTTTCTTCTTGTGGCAATTTTGATAAATGGATTTTTTTAGACATTGTCCAGTTTGTCAAAGTTTCAAATTCATTGACAAAAATTGGTTTGTAATATTCACTTGTAATTCTTCTCTTCTTAGACTTTAGGTATCTATAAAATCTATAGAGATATTTTCTTTTTCACTTCTAATACTGCTATTTGTGTCTCGCACATTTTTCTTGTTCAGGCTTACCAGAGCTTTACAGGTTCTTAAAAACTTATTTATTTTTAATTGACAAATAATAATTACATATAATTATGGGGTACAATGTGATATTTGATCTATATATATATCGTAGCACGATTCGATCAAGCTAATTGACATATTCATCCTCTCATCAATGTATCCTTTTTATAGTGAATATTAAAAATCTACTCTTTCAGCAACTTTGAAATATAAAATACGTTATTATTAACTGTGGTCACCATGCATTGCAAGAAATCACTAAAACTTATGCCTTTGCCAAGATCAAGCTTCTAGCATTATCGGTCCCTCTGTTTTGTATATTTGTTTTGCATTTCATCCATTTCTGCTCTTTTTTTTCTCCCTTCTATCTTTCTTTGTTCCCCTTTATCTAGTTTATTGAGCTGGAAGCTTAGCTCACTGGTTTTCAAACTTTCTTCTCTTCTGATATAACATTTCTCCTACATGCAATTTTAGGTGGATCCAAAAAGCTTTACTATGAAGGACTTTTCATCATTCAATTCAAAATACTCATTTCCACGAAGCTCTCTTCCCTGACTGATGGGTTATTCTCATAATTCCCAGGCATCTTCTCTGCCTGTCTGTTCTATCACTAGCGTCTGGCAGAGCTGAGTCAGACCAGGGAGCACCCCTCGCGGTTTCCATGCCCCAACCTTGCTTCATGGAGCAGGAGCATCCCCAGGCCTCGAGGTCAGTCTCGAAGGTTCCCCTCACCCGTGGGACAAGGTCAGTACAGCAGTGTTTTCTGTGGGGACAACATTGGACCTGAGGCCCCTGGTTCTCACTGCCCAGGTCTCGGCAGCTGTGACTTAGAGGAGGTGGGAGGGGAGAGTCGGAGGTGGAGGGAGAGCCATGAAAGCCACTGTGCTCGTGGAATCCCCCGTCTGGGAGAAGGTCAACCCCTTTGTGAAGGCAGCCAGCGGTCACTTCCAGCAGGACAGAGCTCAGCACGTCATTCAGCATAGTCAGAGTCTCAGCTTAATGGATCTGATCTGGGCACAGTCAGACCGAGGATGCCCCCAGCAGTAAGAGACTCAGATGTGGCTTCCCGGTCAAGTGAGGACCCCACAGTCCACACCCTGCAGATGACGATCCTGCTGCACCCAGTGACTCTGACAGCCCCCTGTGCTCTGGATAGCTTCCTAATAGCACCCTCCAGGAGCCACCTGGTGACCACTCACCGCACTTGGCCAGGCTCGTCCTGGTGGCAGCTCTGCCCCACTGAGCCCCACTGTGGTGGTTCCCAGAGCACATGCCACAGCAGCACCTCAAGCACAGCTCAACAGGCCCTTAGCCTTTGCCCAGTTGAACCCCCTCTTTTCATAGCTGGGTGCAGAAAGGGGAGAGGTTGAGTCAGTCCAAAGGAAATCAGAGCCACAGTCAGTACCAGGACTCAGTGCCTAGATGAACTGACAGGTGTGTCCACTTGAAGGGTGACAAGCTGGCTCCTCCCCAGCCGTCCTGACAGTGAGGAAGGAAAGGAAAGAAAAAACTGGGTCATAGAGCAGATGCACAAGACAGTGGCTGACTTCTGGCATCCTCCTTGTCCATGCTGGGGCCCCAGGGTGGACAGAAGCCCCAGCTCCAGAAGGGGAGATCTGCAAGGGACTCAGTGGTGCTCCGCCAGCCCCAGCTCCAGACAGGGAGGTCTGTGAGGGATTCAGTGGTGGTCCCCAAGCCCAAGCTCCAGATGGGTGGTCTGTGAGGGTCTCAGTGATGATCCCCAAGCCCCAGCTCCAAACAGGTGGTCTGTGAGGGTCTTCGTGGTGATCCCTAAGCCCCAGCACCAGATAGCTGGTCTGTGGAAGGTGTCAGTGGTGTTCCCCAAGCCCCAGCTCCAAATGGGAGGTCTGCGAGGGTCTCAGTGGTGCTCCCAAACCCCAGCTCCCTCGCAGGTGGTCTGCGAGGGTCTCAGGGGTGCTCTCCAAGCCCCAGCTCCAGATGGGGTGGTCTGTGAGGGTCTCAGTGGTGCTCCCCAAACCCCAGCTCCAGACGGGGAGGTCTGTGAGGGTCTCAGTGGTGCTCCCCAAACCCCAGCTCCAGATGGGGAGGTCTGTGAGGGTCACAGTGGTGCTCCCCAAACCCCAGCTCCAAACAGGTGGTCTGTGAGGGTCTCAGGGGTGCTCTCCAAGCTGCAGCTCCCTGCTTGCTACTTGTGGGAGTCAATGATTGCTTTGGTGGCTGAATGTCACTTCCAAGTTTTTGCCCAAGTCACCCCCCAGGGCTCAAGGAGGAGCTCGAGCCCCCACATAGGGTGGGCTGAGGGAGAGCACAGGAAGTTCCCCACCCCCACCCCTGCCACGCCCTCCTTAGGACTGTCAGAGTGTTGGGGGGGGCAAGAATGCCTGCCCAGGGAAACTCCACCTGGGTGCTGTTCTAGCTGGGCAGTTCAAGGTAGAGCTGTCCCATGCTCGAGGGCATTCAGCAGCCTTCCTGACCACTACCCACCTGATGCCACTAGCCCTATCCCCACCCAGGTTGTGACAATAAAAAATGTCTTCAGATATTGCTTAGTGTCCCCCAGGGGGTCAAATTTGCCTCTGCTGAAAACTACTGGCCTGACTCTGAGAGTTGGGGCAGCTGAGGATGCCATGGAGAGACAGGGTGGAGAGGGGTAGGCCCCGAGTCGAGAAGCCAGGAGTTGGAGGTTCAGAGAAGGTGCTTAGGTTCCTCTCCCTGGAATCCAGAATTAAGACTTCACTGCTGGAAGGGGTGTGCTGCCACCAACCACATGCTCTAGAACGTGAATACTCAGTTCCTCCTGGACTGTGTTCTCCATGTGGGCCATGGGGTGGGCATGGTCTGCCCAGAAGACAGGCAGAGCCTCCCAGGAGCACTGGTGGGGGCAGTGGCCTCTTGGGACACAGAGTGCTAGGCAGGTGGGTCTCCCCTGAATGGGCAGAACAGGGGTGATGTCTCCACAGTGGCCACCTCTGCATGCTCAGCCCAGCAGGTATCACAGGCTACTGGGGGTCCTGGGAGCGCATTCTGGGCTGAGACCAGCTGCAGGAGTGTCATCTGAGCCTGGGTGTCCTCTGGGGCCAGAGGCTCAGGAAGCAGAGGACAAGGCCTTCTCTTTTAGCTATGGCTTTGTGCCCATGATGTCAACTCCTGCTGTGAGGACTCAGTGATGTTCTGGTCTGGTCAGCAGTATTTGTGCCCCTACACTGTGTGTGTTCTTCCCTGGGCTCTGGGGGCCCAGCAGTAATGCCACATCCTGCGGGGAGAACACACAGCCCCCAAGTGGGCTCTGCAGGTCAGGCAGTTCAGCAACAGGAGGGGGACTCCCTCCCCCCATTACATCTGGGAAAAGAGACTTGGTGGACATCCTCTGTGCAGTCTAGATGTCACCTCCTCCAGGAAGCGTTCTTGGATTCCAGGTCCAGGCCACCATCCCTTCTAGCCACAGTGTTTACCCACCCTGAAGGCAGTACAAATAGCCCAGCTTCAAGGCTGGGCCTCATGATGCTGGTCACGATTCAGCACTTCGGTGAAGCAGGCTTTTCTCTAAGAGCATCATGACTACAGAGTCCTTTTGTCCTCGGCACTGTCTCCAGAGGTGCTGCCACTTACATGCAGGGAAACTGAGGCACAGAGCAACCACCTCTGCCTTATGTCCTTAGGGTACACAGAAACTTCTTGACCTTGTAGCTCTGCCGGGGAGAGGTTCAGCTCGCAGGGAAGCCCAGCACAGGTCCCTGCAGAAAGATGCAGCCCCCAGCCCCTGGAGAACAGCTCTCATCTTCAGCTGGGCCAGGCAGGTCAGGACCACAGTGAGGGCTCAAGGCCTGGCCCTGCAGTCCTGCTGTCCTGACAGCTCCCTGAACAGGCCCCTCCAGGCCTAATAGAGGCCCGAAGACTGTGCCTTCTGCTCTCTCCCTTTCCCCCTGTGGCACCCTCCGTGCTGCCCACCTCTAAAACCCTCTTCCCAAACCTTTCAGACTACGGGGCCCATCCTTTGCACAGATTCTAATTTTCCCATGTTTGGGGAGGTTATGCCTGAGTGATGTAAATGTCCTTCCACAGCTGATTTCACTTATGGGTGACAATCTACGTTCATCAAATTCCCAGAGCCAGGGTCTCAGGTTGCTATCTCTGGGCTTCAGGGAGGCCTTGGCACCCCAGGCTGCACCCTGTCCATTGTCCACCCAGCCTGCCACCATCGTATTCCCTGCCATGGGTGTGCATGGGCCCCATAGCACATATCTGGCCTTGAGGCCACCACTAGTCTCAGAGACAGGCCTTAGAGATGCCCCAGAGGATATGCAGGAAGCCTCCTGGCATCAAGGGGGTGGCTGGACACTTTCTGTTCAGCCTGGAGCTGCTGAGCCTGGACCCACCACACCCCATTGGCCTCAGGACATGTCACGTGCCAGTATCGGCTGCTAAGTCAGGAATGCCCTCTAGGTGCTGTCTTGCCAGGAACAATGGCAGAGGCTCTGGCAGAGCCTGACCAAGGCAGCTGCTGCCAGAACCCTCACCTGGAAGTTAGTTGGCAATTTCCCCTGAGAGCCTGGGAAGGATAGACAGGAGACAGAGAAGACAGGGAAGCCCTCTACTGGGGACTGTCCCTAACCCAGCCCAAGGCAGGGCGCCTCCCTCCTCTGATGGCAGTGAGGGCAAGGCTCCCCCCAAGGTGAAGGGGCTACAGCCTCACGATGTCCAGCTTCCAAATGCCCCACAGACCCAAGGTGGAGGATTCCCAAAAGATAGGGTGGTGTCTTGCTGGGACCAGTGAGAAGGGCCCCAGATGCATGGTGAGTGGGAGGAAGGGCCTTCTCTCTCTGGACAGGGTACTGGGTGGCCTGGGTGGCCTGGGTGGCCTGGTAGGGGTGAGAGCATTTCAGGCTGGATGGGTAGTGCCAGGCCCTTCTACTCCCCTGGGGTGGAGGGCAACTAGGAACTGGGACAACTGGATAATAAAACCACGTTTAGCAAAAAGCTCTAAATCAGTTTCTTTTTTCAAGAAAAGGGAATGGAAGGGGAAAAAGGAAGAAAGGAGCCTTCTTGGGGCAGCAGCTACTGGAGGAGGAGACAGCCCAGGAGGCTGCATCTGCAAGGCCTGTGCCCCTCCCTCCGCCCTGGCAGACGGGTACAGATCATGGGGAGAACCTACCCTAGCCCACCTGCCCCTGCCGGACAGTGAGCAGGGGGCAGCCCTTTGTCCTGATCCTCCTCCCCCTGGGGGGCCACAGGGACTGGACCTGCCCCTCTCCACCCAGGATCTTGGCCCTTGGGGCTGAGTCAGGGCTGGGGAAGGCCTCTGCAGGTGTGGAGCTGGGCTTGGCCAGGTGGGGCTAATTGCAACCAGGAGTGGGTGAGTCGGAGGCTGTGGCAGGTGACAGTGGGTGGAAGGGAAGGAGGAGTGAGCCTAGAGGTCAGAGGGCAGCCACCAGAGCCCAGAGTGGGACCCTGAAACCCCAGTCCCTGCCCCTGAAGCACCACTTGGGTGGGCCTTGGGGTGTGACCAACTTGGGCTTTGCTGAGTGTGGGAGCCCCTGTGGGTGCCCCCCTGCTCTGTAGGTCATCTCAGCCCCACCTGATGTGACAGAGGGCTCCCTGGGGGTGGGCCAGGGCAGGAACTTAGGGCAGCTGGGGCCTGGCTACTGCTATCCCTGCCCAGCCCCACAAGCTGGAAATTCAGTCTAGAGCAAATGCTGCCTGTTGCCTCCCGATCCGTCCCCTTCTCCCCTCCCACGCTATCCAGACTCTCATCTGTTTGGGGAGAGCCGCCCCCACCTCCACCCACCCCTCCTGCCTGCTTGTGGTTTCAGTAATCCAAAGTCATTTGAAACGTGGGTAATATTTCAGCTCTGCCCCGCCACCATTATGGATTCATTTGACATTCAGTGTGTGGCAATAACAGTGAATTTCCTGGGTACTGAATGTCACCTCCTTCCTCAAGAGCCTGCACGGCGTCATTACCATGCAGAGCGATGTTGTGGCAGTTCCTGGCAGGCTCCTGGACATGGAGGGCTATGGCCAGAAGTGGCCTGGTGGAGCCTCCACCCCGGGCCCTGGGCCCTCTGCCAGCCCAGGATAGAACATCCCACAGAGAGGAGCGGCCTGGGCTGGATCCCAGGTGATGGGTCCCCAAAACACGAGCCCAGTGGCAACTCAGGGTTCCTGCAGAGCCTGCACCAGGCCAAGGGCTCCAGCACTTCTGGGGTCTCCAAGGCCTGCCACCCCCAGGAGCTTCTAGCACAGAGACCTACCATCCCCAGGGGCCTCTAGCACAGCTCCGGGCAGGCTCTGCACCCCATCTCTGTCCCACACCCACCAAGGGGTATCCTGTCTCCTTTTTGGCTCCTACAAACTGTCCTCCCTGGTCTTTGAGAAACCAAATCAGATTTCGAATCTCCTCCTGCTTGAAGGACTCCATGGTTTTCCTCTGTGGGGTAATGAAATCCCAGGCTCCCTCAGTAGGACCTTCTCCACCTCCCTCTGCCCTGCTTTCCACCACCTGCCTCCCTGACCTTGGCCCCAAGTCCTTCCTCCAACACCCCAGGGTGTGCCTCCAGCACCTCCTTTGGCCTGGGAAACTCAGCATCAGAACAAGTAAGGCCTCCCCTTACCAGACCAGGCCCTCCAGATGCCAGCCCTGTGGGGTAGGTGCCATCCCTCCGCCTGATCTATAGATAGATACATTGAGGCTCAGGGGCTGGCTGAGGTTGCCAGTAAGCCTGTCATGGGGAGCCCCTGTCCCTGCCTGGTCCTGTTCTGGTGCCCATGATGCAGCAGCCTGCCTGCGTGCCATGTCGTCCTGCCATCTCCCTTGGCACCGTGCTGCACACTTGCTGCATGTGGTGAGGTATCTTCATCCCCCCAGCTCCAATGCCTGGTAACTCAATGTTGTGCCCATGTGGACAGGCCTGGGCACCTCAGGGCCCCGATTATGGCACAGGATTCAGACATCCAGGGGAGAGATTGCAGCAGGAGGCAGCACCTTTGGGAGTGTGTCTTGGAGGTGGGGCTGCCCTGGCCCCTCTGCCTCCCCACAAGCCTCCTGCTCTTCCTCAGGACCAGTGTCCCCCAGCCCCACCTTCACCCCTGCCCTTCTGATTCCCATCTGTCCCAGAGAGACTCTCAGGTCCAGGGTTGCCGGGGATGGGAGAAACAGGCTGGATTTTCCCCTAAGACTCAGGCACTTAGGCCTGGAGGGAACCTCAGGCCCCAGGCCCAAGCCACAATGAAGGGCTGGAGAAGTTGGACCCAGCCTGGGAGGACCACAGAGCCAGAGGGTACAGGGCAGATTCCAGAGGGGGCAACCTCTTTGCCTCTTCTCTCCTGGAGAAATGGAGCCCAGGGAGTCTGCACTGTCCTCAGTTGGTGACTATTTGGCCAGCAGAATGTGGCACGTGTGACATCCAGGACTTCTGAGGCTAGGTCATGAGAAACCTTAGAGCTTTTCCCTGACTGGAAATCTTGCCACAGGGGCCCAACTTTCGTGTGAGATGTTTACTGTCACACTGTGAGAAGCCTGGGCCCCGTTAGGGAAAGACAGAGTGAGGGGCACTGGGTAGGGGGTGAGGACATCTTGGATGTCACCAGTTGACACCACCTGCATCCAAGGAAAACCTGCCTCAAAATCAAGAACAAAATAAAATGAAAGTTTTAAGCCACTACACTTTTTCTTTTTTCTTTTCTTTTTTCTTTTCTTTTTTTTTTTTTTTTGAGACAGAGTCTCACTATGTCACCTTTAATAGAGTGCCATGGCGTCATAGCTCACAGCAACCTCAAACTCTTGGGCTTAAGCGATTCTCTTGCCTCAGCCTCCCAAGTAGCTGGGACTACAGGCACCTGCTGCAACACCTGGCTATTTTTGTTGTTGTTGTTGTTGAAGTTGTCATTATTTTTTAGCAGGGCTGGGCTGGATTTGAACCTACCAGCCTTGGTGTATGTGGCCGGCACCCTAACCACTGAGTTACGGGTGCCAAAACAGCCACTACACTTTGATACTTTAGACAGAACGATAGATTACAAAAATTCCGTTTGGAGCCTGGAGCTGCTGTAGCAGACACCGTAAATACAGGTGATCAGCCCTGATCTTACACCAGATATAAAAATCAAGTAAAGACTTAAACATAAGACCGGAAACTGTAAAACTAGTGGAAGAACACATGGGGAAGGCCCTGGATACTGGCCATGGGTCTTGGCTGTGACACCCCAAATCCGGCAGCAAACCCAGAATAAACAAGTGGAACCACATTGAACTGCAAGGCTTCCACACCACAGAGAGAAGGCAGCCTCTGGAGCCAGAGAAAACCACACATCGGACAAGGGGTTAATGCCCAAAATATATAAGGAACTCAAATAACTCAATACCAAGAAAACAAATGACCCAATTTAAAAATGAGCAAAGGACCTGAACAGCCGTTTCTCAAAGGAAGACATAAAACAGCCAACAAGTGTGTGGGAAAGTGCTCAACCTCGATAATCATCAGGGAAAAGACGTCCCCTCCCGACTGTTAGAATCGCCATTATCAAAAGGGGGAAAGGTGACCAGTGATGGGGAGGACGCGGAGGAAGGGCCGTCTTGCACACACTGTGTGGCTGTTAACCGGGGCGGCCCCTCTGAGGTCAAGCAGCACAGAGCTTCCTCAAAAGGTTAAAGGAAACTGCCGTGCGGCCCAGCGACCCAGTGACCCAGCGACCCCACTCCTGGGTCTAGAGCCAACGGAAATGACACCTGTGTGCCAGGGAGGTGTCCGCAGGCCCCTGCCCACTGCGGCAACATTCCCACAACCACAACACGAAATCAACCCCGTGTTCACCGACAGAGAAATGGGCAGAGAAAACGCAGTTTACAGGAGCAACAGAATACTCTCTAGCCACCAAAAAGAAGATCCCGACATTAGCAGCAGCATAGATGGACCTGGGGTCACCGTGCTGAGGGAAATAAGCCAGACGGAGGGGAAATCCTGCAGGGTCTCTCTGGGTCTGCCCCAGGGTGAGGTGGGGCTGGTGAAAGGGCACAGATTCACCCTCGTGTAGTCAGTCCGGAGACCTCACGTGCAGCCCAGGGCTCCAGTGTCAGTCTGGACAGCAAATTTCCAATGCTCTCACCACTGAGAAAGCAGGGCATGAGGGATGATGGGCCTGGGGCGCAAGACACCCCAGGGAGGGCACAGGAGGGGAAGCCCAAGACCCGACCAGGGCAGTGAGGAAGCCAGTTCAGAAGTGGCGCCTCTGGCCGCCTTCACCCTGCTGACACTGGCTGAATGAGAGAGGTACGCCCCACCCAAATTCCTGGCCCACTAGGAAATAACTGTTTAAAGCCATTATGTCTGGGGGTCACTTGTTCACACCAATAGATGACAGAGCAGGAAGTGTCCAGAGGGGGAGCCGGGGCCCTAGAGCTGCTGACATTGGGTAGATCGTCACAGCCACACACTTCCCCATGCACGGCCTGTGTGGTTCTGCTACACAGGATCTAGGATTGTCTAAACACCACGGCTTAGCCAATGAGACCATCCCAGAGGCAGGGAGGCATGGGGGGCTTACCTCAGCCTGCCCTCAGACC
This sequence comes from Galagoides demidoff, assembly GCA_963574575.1. Classification (NCBI taxonomy): domain Eukaryota; kingdom Metazoa; phylum Chordata; class Mammalia; order Primates; family Galagidae; genus Galagoides; species Galagoides demidoff. The sequence continues at coordinate 2,338 of CAUYQV010192738.1, read as the reverse complement.
CCGGTGACCATGTGTGGAGGAGGCAGGACCAGCGTGTGGGTGATGACAAATGCATTGCCCAGAGCCCTACAGCACATCCACCTCCAGGCATGTGACTGCGGCCACCCTAGACCCTCTGGCTCCCAGCTGACCACAGGCACATGAATGAGCCCAGCTGAGATCAGCCAAGCAGACCAGGGGAGACCAGAGCAGAGTCACAAACATAAGGGACTGTTAGAAGCACTCAGATTAGGGGGGGAGTCACCCTGAGGGCAAACTGATGGTGAAGTTTATGGTATGTGAATTGTATCTTAGTAATTTTTAAAAACAGGAGCAGAGACAGTGTCTGTCTGCCAAGGACTCACATTCTTATCATCAGGCTGGCGAGGTAGGCAGAGCCACGTCCTAACCACAACCCCCTCCAAAGAGGAAGCAGGAGGGCCCTGCTGGTAGCTGTGCTGAAGAGGAGATGGGTATGAACAGCTGCAGCTTAGATACAGTCGAAGAAGGATCACTAAATAAGAAGGCACAACTTAGGAAGTCACGCAGAATACGTTTTAGAGCGGGCGTCCTCAAACTACAGCCCACAGGCCACATGCAGCCCGCCTAGGACATTTATCCAGCCTGCCGGGTGTTTTTGCCGCCGCTACCTGTCCTGCTTAGCAGCAGACTCGTCCTGAGGCCCACAGTCCGGACCTCCAACGGTCTGAGGGACAGTGAACTGGCCCCCTGTTTAAAAAGTTTGAGGACCCCTGTTTTAGAGTAAAAAGAGGCAGAAAATAATGAAAGAGATATTAAGAGGCATGGAGAACAGTTTGGGGAGTCTCCACTGACCTGTCTTCAGCCTCACTGATGCTCTCTGTGCCTATATCATCATGAATGTTACTATATTTTATATTTCTAGAAATTCCTTTTGAGTCTCAGAGTGCATCTCTTTGTTTATGTTACATTTATTTTTGCATGTTGTCTTGGTCCACTAGAGCCCTCAAAATGCTAATCGTAGTTATTCTAAATTCCACGTCTGATAATTCTATCATCATGTTCTATCTGAGCCTGTTTGAAGTGGTTGGGCTGTCTCTTCAGACTGTTTTTTCTTACCTTCTGGCATGCTTTGCAATTTTTTGTGTATAGAACTTGGCTGGCAACTTTTAAAAATGACAAATTTTCTTGCCTCAAAAATAAGATTAGAGGTCTGCCCCCTCCAACTCTCTACCAAAGAACAAGTCAGGTGCAGCTGAGATGACTCACAGAGGGGCTTGTTCCCCAGCCAATTGTCAGGGGACAGTAGTCCCTGTCCCGGAGAAGGAGGCCCCGGGGCACAGCATAGTGCGTGGTGGTGCGTGGCCAAGCGAGGCACCTGCATTCCTGTCTTATGGCTTCACTCCCCATGCCCAGTACCCTGTGGTGCCCTCTGGCTGTGCTCTGGGAGCCCATTCTGTAGACTTCTCACCCTGTTTTCTCAGCCCCATGCTCTGCCTCTGCATCTGGCACATGGCGAGACTTACAGCTGGGTACACTGGCTTGGAACCCTATCCTCGCACAAGCTGAGTGGAGGTGGGGGTGTCTGGGAGGGACTAGAAGAAGGAGGCAGCCCTACACTGCTGGAGGTCTTCCAGGGATGCCATTACACCCCTAGAGAGGAGGGGAGCAGGCCCATGAATCCACAGATGGCCACCTGGCTCAGTGACAGCAGCCTGCTAGCCTCTTCCTCTTCTCTCCCAGGTCCTCTCTCTTTCTCTGGGCCCTACTCCTTCCTCTAGAACTTGCCCCCACAGTCTGGCAGGGCCGTAATGCTTCTGCACAGGCCCTCAGCTCCAGCTGGTCCCATGTGTACTGTTCACCCACCACAGCTTCTGGGCTTCAAGCACTCAACAGGATCTCAACAGCACCACACCCCGAGTCTGGGTAGGAAGCAGTTATCTTTCTATGGCCTTCATATCTGGCTACTCCTGGAACTCAGTTCTAGGAATCAGTCTCATGTTGGTTTGGGCAGATGCAACTTGGACTTCTCCATTGGTGCCTGTGCTTCTGGCATTGTGAGCTGCTGGTGCTGTGAGCTGTTGGTGCTGTGAGCTGTTGGGGCTGTGATCTGCTGGCACTGTGAGCTGTTGGTGCTGTGAGCTGTTGGGGCTGTGAGCTGCTGGTGCTGTGAGCTGTTGGTGCCGTGAGCTGCTGGTGCTGTGAGCTGTTGGTGCCGTGAGCTGTTGGTGCTGTGATCTGGTGGTGCCGTGAGCTGCTGGTGCTGTGAGCTGTTGGGGCTGTGAGCTGTTGGGGCTGTGAGCTGCTGGTGCTGTGAGCTGTTGGTGCTGTGATCTGGTGGTGCCGTGAGCTGCTGGTGCTGTGAGCTGTTGGGGCTGTG
>CAUYQV010192737.1:0-80616 GCA_963574575.1 Galagoides demidoff | reverse complement strand
TGTTTTTCCGTTTGTTAACATCTTCAGCTAATTCTTTTCTTAGAGTTTCATAGTTCTCTTTATAGAGATCTTCCACATCCTTAGCTAGGTAAATACCCAGATATTTCATCTTCTTTGGCACCACTGTAAAAGGAATAGAGTCCTTGACTATTTGTTCAGCTTGACTATTGTTGGTATATATAAAAGCTACTGATTTGTGAGTATTGATTTTGTAACCTGAGATGCTGCTGTATTCCTTGATCACTTTTAAGAGTTCTATAGTTGAGTCTCTGGGTTTTTCCAGGTATAGGATCATATCATTTGCAAAGAGTAAGAGTTTGATCTCCTCTGACCCCATTTGGATACCTTTGATGGCCTTCTCTTGCCTGATTGCGATGGCTAAGATGTCCGTTACTATGTTGAGTAACAGTGGTAACAATGGACATCCTTATCTGGTTCTGAATCTGAGTGGAAATGTTTTCAGTTTTACTCCATTCAATATGATATTGACTATGGGCTTGTTGTAAATGACCTCTATCAGTTTAAGAAATAACCCATCTAAGCCTATTTTCTTAAGTGTTCTGATCATGAAAGGATGCTGGATAGTACAGAAGCTTTTTCTGCATCAATTGAGAGAATCATATGGTCTTTTTTTTTTTATTTTGTTTATGTGATGTATTATATTTATAGATTTGCATATGTTGAACCAACCTTGTAACCCTGGGATAAAACCAACTTGGTCATGGTGTATAATTTTTTTGATGTGTTTTGAATTCTGTTTCCTAGGATCTTATGAAATATTTTTATATAAATATTCATTAAGGATATTTGTCTATAATTTTCTTTCTTTGTTGAGTCCTTTCCTTCTTTGGGGATTAGGGTAATATTTGCTTCATAGAATGTGTTGGGAAATATTCCTTCTTTTTCTATGTTTTGGAAAAGGTTATGTAATATAGGTACTAGTTCCTCTTTAAATTGGAATCCACAGAGAATTCAAACTAATTAATAAGAAAAGAACAAGTGATTCCATTTCATTATGGGTAAGAGACTTGAACAGAAGCTTCTCTGAAGAAGATAGGTGCATGACCTACAGACACATGAAAAAATGCTCATAATCTTTAATCATCAGAGAAACAGAAATCAAAACCACTGTGAGATATCATCTAACTCCAGTAAAAGTACCTCACGTAACAAAATCCCAAAACTACAGATGTTGGTCTGGATGTGGAGAGAAGGAAACACTTCTGCACTGCTGGTAGGAATGCAAGTTAATATGTTCCTTTTGGAAAGAAGTTTGGAGAACACTTAGGGAACTAAAAGTAGACCTGCCATTCAATCCTGCAATTCCTCTACTAGGTATATATCCAGATGACCAAAAATCATTTTGCAACAAATATATTTACACCAAATGTTTATTGCAGCCCAATTCATAATTGCCAAGTCATGGAAGTAGCCCAAGTGCTCATTGACCTATGAATGGATTAACAAATTGTGGTATATGTATATCATGGAATATTATGTATCCATAAAAATATGGAGACTTTACCACTTTTATGTTTACATGGATGGACCTGGAACATGTTCTTCTTAGTAAAGTATCTCAAGAATGGAAGAAAAAGTATCCAATGTACTCAGAACTATTATGAAACCAACATATAATCACCCACACTTTCATATGAGAGATAAAACACAACTAAAGGCCAGAATGAAGGAGGGAAGAGGAGGGTGAGGGGAGGGGGTAGGCCAGGTGGGGAGAGGGTAATTGGTGGGCTATCACCCTTTGTGCATAATGCAAGGGTACATGTCGGATCTATTAAGAGTATAAATGTCGTAATGCAACAATTAAGTGAGGTGAAGGCTATGTTAACCAGTCTGATGTAAGTATTCCAAATTGCAAATAAAATCAGCACATTGTACCCCATAAATGCCTTAATGTACATAGTTATGATTTAATTTTTTAAAAGGTCAGAAATAATAAATATAAATCACCTTGGATAGTGCCTAACTTATCACATGGTAGGTTTTCCATCATTAGTAGAAGCTGCTGGTATTATTATTGCCAATATATTAAGCATGTTATGTTAAGTTTTTGCTGTATAATAAAACATCTCCAAACTTAGTTGTAACAAGCTTTTCTTTAATCGACACATTATAATTGTATATATTTAGGGGGTACAGTTGGATGTTTCAATGTATCTATACATTGTATAATGATCAAATCAGGCTAATCAGCATATGTATCGCCTCATGCCTTTTTTTTTTAAATGACTCTTATGACCATTGGCAGTTCTTTGGGGCCAGCTCAGCTGGAGCTACATTATCCATGATGGCCTCACTCACCTGTCAGTTGGCACCTTATTGGTCTAGGAAGTCCTCACCTTGGACATGATTTCTTATGGTCTAGTGGGCTAGTCCAAGCTTCTTCACATAATGTTAGGGCTCCAGACAGGAGCAAGAAAGCAAAGCACACTTTCTAAGCCTCTGCTCTATTTCCCAGTATCACATTAGCCAGAGCAAATCACCCAGTGAATCCCAAGGGTCGAGTCAGGGTGGGAAAGCCCTACCAAAGATGAGAACAGAGGGCATCAACTTTCCTCGGAACCCATGATGCAAACACCAATTTCTAAGTCTGCCTCATAATTTAACACCTGGTTTATTTAATCTATTTCATTCAGCATAGATAGGTCTCATTTTCTCAGTCCTGTTTTCCATTAAATAATGTTATTCTGAGGTGGTAATGCTTGTGGGTGTCCTTCTGTATAGTTACAACTCATTTCTCTTGAAAAGGAACACAATGCACTAATCATTCTTCTACCTGAATATAGAAATTGGTAAATATATAGAACAGACTTTGAAGGATTGGTAAGACTTAAAGCATTCCTCTAACATCTGTTGGTTTTAACTATGCAATGGACCTTGTTACTATTTGAAGAATGGTGCTTTTGTGCTGTAGACAGCAATTTTGCTCAAACCAAGTCACCTGTCCTTGACTGCCACATGCCAGCACACTCTCTAGGCTACAGTTGTTCCTTAGCTCTGTGCTGGGCTGTTCCATTGCCCCAGGGTATGATTCAGTGAACTCTGCAGATGCATGCTCCAGCGCTTCTGCTCCACCAACGTCTAGTGGCTTCATCTGAGCTACTTTTCAGGGTGCTTTATTCTTACATCACTCAGAACCTCAGCATGTCTGATCCCAGCAAAAGTGAATTTTCACAATTTGAGAACCTGCCTGCTAAAAGCTTTGCTAAACAAGTTTTACGAGGAGCAATTTTTGAGAGGCAAAAATAGAATTAACCGAATAGCTTAGTGAGGCATTTCTAACTGTTCCAGTCACGTAAATAAGGATGGTTATTGCCACATCATACAAGTGAAAAACTATAAAAGCATCAAGTTCTGAACTAAGAAAAATTGTTCCTGTCTCCTCAGGGACACAGTGACACACACATTTCAGGGACAATTTAAAAAATAAGATTATTGGCATTTTGGACAGGATGTCATTTCCAATAGTTCAACGAGCAAACATAGTCTTAAGGAAAAAACTGGCTTCTTTCTGGAATATCACTGCAGTATTTGTAGTCTCTGAAGCAGTGATAATTTTCCTCTTTGTTTTGGTTTATTTTAGACTTGGAGGTACTTTACTCTGAGCATGACTCAAGCTCTGTTGCATGAATTGATTTGACTCCTGTTTTGTACTGATCCAACCACTGCCTCATCTGGAAATCAGTCAGCTCCTTTGACTCATCAAGATCAGTCAAGAGTGACAGGCCTCCATAACATAAAAGGGAAGATAGCCTTGGGTTTCTACACCCATCACGAAAACCAAGGCAAGCCAAACATTTTTGCTTCAGTCACAAGAGCTGAGCTTCCCTGACCTCACCACCCGTGGTCTCCAGGGCTGCACCAGCAGAAGACACATGACTTCACCTCCACTGTGGAACAGGCCTGCATCTTCACCATCCATGGCCGCATCCCCCCAAGAGGGCAGACGTGCTGCACCTGCTCCCCAGGGTGACTCCCAAATAGGTGGGCTTTGCTCTGCATTCCTTTTTCTTTCCTTTCTTTTCTTTTTCTTTTTAAAAATTCCCTTCTGGGGGGCATATCACCAAATCTTTTGACATCCTCAGTAACATTTATTTTAAAAGAGCCACCTGAGCTAATCTCCAGGCTAGCAAGAGTCTTTGGGCTGAGCACGGCCAGCCCTTACTTCCAGGTGTCACCATGCAGATGACATTCTCCTGCCTGAGTCCAGCCTTACCTCCCAGGGCCAGGCTGGAGCCCTCCTTACTCTTCTCAGTCCTTAATCTCTAAGACAGTCTTGTAGATTCTGTTGGATGAGACTTAAAATGGACTCCTTGTATTGTAGCAGTATAAGAGACCCTGGGTCTTATGCTGCTCACCTGGACCCCATCTCCAGATTCTGTTCCTCCCGCCCTCTACAGACTCCCTTCTCTTTCTCATACATTCTCCCCTTTCAACTTTCCCACCATCATTTTGTGTTTTTCTTTTCTTCCTTTTCTCCGTTTTGCTTCCTGCCCCCCACCTCCCTCTGTTAATTCTTGTTCCTTCTCTGCAGAGATTTTTGTACAGTGTATACTCCCTTTCTGTCTACGAGTCTCTGTGTGTGTACACGTCCAGGTACAGGTATGAGAGTGTGTCAGGAATGAGCACAGTGGGGACCAGAGGTGGTGATGGTGACAGACCCTGAGTCAGAATTCTACCGCATAATCTCCTAAGTGAGGGTGGGTGAGTATTTTTGCCTCAGGTAATCAAATGAATTTATTTTCACAGCTAATAATGAAGAGGAATCCCTTCCAGCTTTAACTCCGAATCTTCAGACACGTGAGATGACATGAGTTTGCCCCTCTGAGACTCCCAAGTACAGAATATTTCAGATGATGCAAACAGCATAATTCAATCAAGCAATGATTACTTAATGGTTTCTATGAGGTACATTTGATATTATCTTGCTCTCATTTTCTATTTTCTCTGTGTTTGGACAACAGCATTTCCTACCTGATCTGTCACGTGCATTTTCAATGAGGTTCCCCGAGGCTGTTACAGTGATGAATAAAGGGATCTGTACGTTTGTACTACACGGTCCTCCCTGATTTAATGAGAGCCTTGCCAGCGGTACTAAATCAAGCTTATCATTTCTGAAAGCCTTTGATTTTCAGGCATTAATACCAATTACTATGTTGTCGTTGACAAGACAATGAAATATCCTAGATAACATTGGTCAAAATTATATTTACTGAAGGAAGCGGACTGATGTGGACCACAGTAGAGTGTTTCCCTACCCCCACCCCAAAGGCTAAAATTTTTCTAGAGGAAAAAAAAAAAAGGAAGGAAAGAAACCTTTTAGCTTCCAATCGAAATGAGACATATTTACACTTTGATTTTTTTATTTTATTTTATTCAAACTAGACGTCGTAGAACTCAGCGGGATAGGCTAGGGACATTCTCCAATTTCCTGGTCTTGTTCTACAGAAGCATATTAAGCTTTTGGAAACATCAATCAGGAGACAGAAAATTGGTTTTTTTCAGCTTTTGAGGTAAGAACAAAAGATATAGAATTGCCTTTGCTACTTCCCGTGGTCTTCCCCCTCCTGCCTACCTGCCGTTCTCTTCTTTCCCTCCTCCCTCCGCCGATGTGCAGCCAACTTGTTCATCTGACTTACTGATTCTCTCTCTTCTCATTCTAGGATTCAGTAGCGAGGTCCCTATGATCGCTGGGCTTTTTTTAATCAGACAAATAAGCATGAACTGTGTGGGGTGTTCATATTGTGTTAGTATTTATGTTATTTGTATAATTTTGTGAAATAGAAGCACAACTATTTTATATGTTGTGAGCATACAGCAGATATCACTATAGAAACATTTCCATCCATGCAAAGCTTGCCAAAGACGGTGCCTATGAAGGCTCGAGTAGGAGAAATTGAGTGGGGTTTGAGAAATGAAAGAGAGAGAATATTATTTGCTGGGATAAGTTGTCTTTCCTCTTCTTCTGAAGAGCTTCCAGATTCATTCCTTCCTTCCTCAGGAGCTCAGCTGAGCTGGGAGAAAAGGAGCTAGCTGAGTTGTCATGTGTCTCAGCCAAAAAATGAAGAAGTTAGACCTTTAACCATTATTGGGATGGTATGAACCAGAGTCTAAAAGCAGAGGAAGCAACAACTCTTTCTGTTCCATTTTCCCCCATGGAACAGTAGGTAGATGGAGGGTCAGACACAGCGTCATCTCTCTGGTGAGACTGAACAAAAGACTCAGACAATGTTATAGATTCAGGTTGAAGAAGGGTAAAGGACAAGGGTTAGGGTTGGAAAAATACTGGGTACTGAGTCAGGGTAAGGCAAAGTATCTTCAAGGTTTCCACTTCTTCTTTTAAGGGGACCTCAGCAGATCTCTAAATAAGGTGTCACATGAAAAGATCTACGTATGAAACACGGGGCCAGGACAGTAAATATGTAAAAGAGCATGAGCTTCCTAAAGGATAAGAGTCTTTGACTTCAGCTCCCTTCAGAGACTCTCAGGCTTTGCATTAGCCGAAGTGCAAGGAGGGTGGCTTTCCCCTGTGGGGCCTACTGGGTGGCCAGGTATGAAAATTCATGCACAGATCTTTAACCACAAGCCGGAATTCTCCCCCTTTACATTCTGTGTGTGTCCAAGAAAGTAGAAAAAGAGCAACAGAAATAAAATTATTGCATATATTTGAGGAAGTCTCAGAACACAGAGAGAGAAAAGAAGAATAGTGTCAGTGGGATTGAGGAGAGGAGGAGGAATAGCATCCTGACCCCAATACCACAGTCTCCATAAACATATTCCAAAACATATATATATATATTGCACCTGATCTTAGCTAAAAGGCCAAGGGAGGGATAATTATAAGGTAAATTTCTTTCATTATATATCAAGTGTTTCAAGGCAAAACATAAAAAGGAAACAGATGTGAAGGATTTCAGTCTCTCATTAGTTCTGCTTCCTTCACACCATATGACACCCCCAGCAATGTCTTATGCTATCTCCCACCCTATCTTTGTTGGATTTTATCTTCTCAAAGATGGGGGACATGACTGGATGGAAATGTGTGACGTTGTAAGAGAACATATATTTTGGAGTTAGTGCTGCAAGCTTAGACAAGTTACTGCTTTTAGTTTCCATTTCCCCACCTGTACAGTGACAACAGTGATATTTAACTGATAGCTACAGGACAGTTCTTGGTAGGCAGGCACTGACACAGTTCTGTCTCCTTTCTTTCTGATATTTCTCAAGAACCGGAGAATGTGCTGGGAACACAATAACCCGAGATAGGGAGGAACTGCCTAAAACAGCCCAGGCCTCGGTCCTGTCACCCCTAGAAGCAGCATATCCTTCAAAGCTCTTCCCAGTGAGCCCTGTTGCCCCCCAAGGATAACACCAGGTGAGCTGCCTTTTAGAGTTGCTCAGCTGTGGTGTAACTGGAGCACATGTTGTTGAGATGTCGTCTGCCCTGGGCAGCCTTGTGGAACCTCAGGGGCCAGCTCAGAGTGGACACCAGGCTGCCCCTCTGTAAGTAAAACAACCTACTTCTTATAACTTGTTGTACATATGTTCTATCCACCTCTCTCATAGGACAAGTTAGTCACTGATACACAATGAAACTGCTTCACAAAATCTACCTTACAGTGAAGAGTGAAGCAGATAATGAGTGCACCTTTCACATTGTACTTGATCATTTAAGTTTTTCTTAAGCAGGTTTTGCCCTTTTAATAATAACCCTTTAGTTCCCAAAGTACCAAGTAAATTGCTATGTCAAAGTTTCTAGTCCTATATTAGAGCATAGGTGGCAAGAAAGAGATAGGAGAAGAGAGAATAAATTCATGTGTGATCCAAGCTCGGTTGTTTTTCAGGCTGGGTGTAGCAACTTACCTGTAATCTCAATGCTGTGAGGCCAAGGTGGAAAGATTACTTGAAGTAATTTGAAGGAGTTGGAGACCAGTCTGGGCAATGTAGGGAGGCCACATCTCTACAAAAAAAAAAAAAATTTTTTTTTTAATTAGCCAGGCATGGTGGACTATACCTGTTGTCCTAGCCACTCACTCCAGAAACTAAGGCAGGAGGATCCCTTGAGTCTAGGAGTTTGAGGCTATAGTGAGCTATGATCATGCCACTGCACTCTAGTCTGGGCAACAGAGTGAGGCCTTGTCTCTAAAAAGTATTCAAAAATTAAATAATTATTTTTCAGAATTCAGGTTCTAAGAGCTCTCTTTTGATCTTGAGACAGGTTAGAGACCACAGCAGCTGGGAATTCCTGACAATATCACAAAGCTCTAAACACAGGGTATAACAATTCCTATATGTACAAATAAAAATGAAAATGCACTAAACTCCAAGGTAAATGTAGTAACATCCAACAATAATTTTTACACTGACTACTTTGATGCTTTTAAAAAAAAAAAATCCCTGACCTACCAAATTCTTTTTAAAGAATTTCCTTTGCCTTGCTGGTGGGTAATAACTTGCTTAGCCTTCCCAACTGGAAATTCAACCAAGAAACACTCTAAATCCTTTCCCCTAACTTTTATTTCCTTCACTCCACTCCAGCTGCTATGCTTAAAAGTCCATTATTCAAAATACATCAGTGCAATTCTAGTTCCAGGTTACATTGAATAGGTCTCCAACCTGCTTCTCCCACAAAATGTAAATACAAATGCTTGACAGAATTCATGGAGCAGCTATCTGAGGACTCTGAAAAGTAAATGGTAGCAGACTAATGTGGAAAGAAGTTGAGAACTTAAACTACCTCCACAACAGCAGTGCCTTTTTCATTCTCCCCCTCCTCTGTTATCATGTGGGTTGAAATTGAAGGCAGCCAGGTGTGGACAGAAAACACTTTAAGAGGTATTCTCACTTTTTAGTCAGAGGAGCAAGAAAGAGGTTGGGGCGCATGAAGAAAATTCCCTAGAGTTTTCTTTTCTCATTATTCTCTCATTCCTCAGCCTCTAACAATCAGGGCAGTAAGGTAGGTATGTGAAGCTAGGTATGAGTATAAGATTCTAAGAGAAGAGCATCTTTCTTCCTGACCAGAGTACCTGGGGTCCCAAAATCATGGAGAAAATACCTGTTGGTTTTTGCTCTCTCTGTCCTCTCACCACCTGATTCCAGATCTACAGACAGGGTTGTAGGAAATGAGTCCCAGAGTGGTATGAAGGCTGAAAACTTAACTCATAGTGAAAGTATAGAAACAGAAAGCAACCCCTAGAATAAGAAAACAAGGAATTAAAGCAAGTAATCCAAACAGGAATGTAGCCTGTGCAGTGGCTCACACCGGTAATCCTAGCACTCTGAAAAGCTGAGACAGGAGGACCCCTTGAACTTAGAAGTTCAAGATAATTCAGAACAAGAACAAGACTCTGTCTCTACTAAAAATATCGAAATTAGTTGGGCACCCATAGTCCCAGCTATTTCAAAGGCTGTGACAGGTGGATCACTTGAGCTCAGGAGTTTGAGGTTGCTGTGAGCTAGGCTGAGGCACTCTAGCCTGGAGCAACAGAGTGAGACTCTGTCTCAAAATAAATAAATTAATTAATTAATAATAATAATAGAGTACTGAATCAATTTTTTAAAAGGTTGGAAAAGAGGAAAAAGCAAACAAAGAACATATAGGACAAATAGAAAACAAATAGCAAGCTCATAGTTTTAAATCTAACCATATTAGTAAATGAACTAAACTCCCAATTAAAAAGGATTGATTATTGGATTAGAATTAAAAACATGACACAATTTATCACCCATAAATAAACCTACTTTAAAGACAAAAGTACAAATAGGTTAAAAGTAAAAGGATGAAAAGTGATGTACCATGCTAACATTGATCAAAAAAAAAAAACTAGAGTAACTGTATTAATATCAAATAAAGTAGATGTCAGAGCAAGGAAAATTTCTAGTGATAAAAGGGGACATTACATAATTATAAAAGAGTCAATTCAACTGGAAGACAAAAATAAATAAGGTCTAAATATGTCTGACTCTAAAACAGAGACTCAAAATATACAGGGGAAAAATGTTAGAATAGAAAGGAGAATAAACTAGCTCATGATATTAATTGGATTTCAACACTCTTATTTCCTTACAAGATAGTTCAATAAGGAGATAATCAGCAAGGATATAGAGGAACTGAAAAACACTGGAAACCTACTGTATCTAATTGACATTTGTAGAACATCCTAACCAACACTAAATATGCTTTATTTTCAAGTGCATATGAAACTTTCACCAAGATAAACCATATCAAGAAATAAACCTGAAATTTTTTTAAAAATTCATATGAAATAAGATACAGTCTTTGAACATAGTGAAATTAAAGAAAAAAATCAATGGCAGAAAGATAGTGTTAAATCTCCAAAGCTTATTTAGGAATTAAATAACACATTTATCAATAATCTATGGGTCAAATAGAAATTTCCTAGATAAATAATAAAATATTTTAGAATAAAATAGAAATCACAACATATAACAATATCTGACATATGATTGAAGAAGCATGTCAATGGAAACTTGTGGCATTATATACTTATATAATAATAAAAAGAAGAAATATTCCAAATCAGTGATTGAAGGTTTGCTTCAGAAAAACAGAAAAGAAAATAAAGTAAACTCAATATGGGCAGAAGAAAGAAAAAAATAAAGAGCAGAGATGAATACAATTGAAAAAAGAAAACAAGTGAGAAAACAAAGCAAATTGAAACCTGGTTATTTGAAAAGATGAATAGAATGAATAAATCTTACAAGACTTACTTACAAAGAAAGAAAAAGATAAAATACAGGCAAGAAATAACAGAATGAAAGAGGAGATCTCAGTACAGACCCTACAGACATTAAAATGAAAATAATATAATTCTACAAACAACATGAGGCACAGAAATTTGGCAATTTGGATAAAATGGACCAATGCCTTAATGATAAAAAATATCCAAAACTCATGCAAGGAGAAATAAATCAATTGAATGATTCCTTACCCATTACAGAAATTGAACTCATTGTTAGAAACAATAAAAAGTTTATTTATTTATTTATTTATTTACTTTGCAGTTTGGGGGCAGGGCTGGGTTTGAACTCACCACCTCTGGTATATGGGGCCAGCTGGGGCCAACACCCTATTCCTTGAGCCACAGGCACTGCACAATAAAAAGTATAAATATACAGCCTTGGGTGGATTTCACTGGTGGATTCTGCTGAACATTTAGAGAAGAAATAATGTCAATTCTATATAATAACTTTCAAAAATTAGAAGCAGAGTGAAATCCCCCATACTCATTTTATATGGTCAGTAAACTCTTGTTAGGTTAGGCAGTTAGACATGAGCAGGATGGATGGTGGATGCTATTTTGGACTGGCTTGAGTCGGGCTGGCCCAACTCAATTCATGCTGAATTGTTATTTGGGAACAAGGCTAATTAACCCCTTACCAGTGGGTTGTTTTGCGGAGCTGGTTGTTTTAGGGGACTGATTAGTGTCCCAGGGACTTTCTGACATGGACAGATGTGGTCATATTGATTTGTGTTGTTTTGGGAACCACCTGAGAAGGACTCTAAGGACAGGGCTCCCAAGAAAGATCAAAGGATCACAAGAATGGAAGAAAAAGTATCCAATGTACTCAACACTATTATGAAATTAATTGTTAGTTATCTTAGGAATGCTACAATCCAAATGGAGCCCTAGACTATGGGGAAAGGGGAGGGGGGAAGGGAAGGGGGGGGAAGGGGAGGGGGAGGATGGGTGAAGAGAATGATATTGTGGGGATCATGCCTATAATTTATCCTATTTGGGTACATGTGAATTTGTCTAAAGGTTGAATATAAATGTCTTAACATAACAATTATGAGAAAGACATGATGGCTATATTAGCCACTTGGATGAGAGTTTTCCAAACTGCATATGGAAGCAACACACTGTATCCTATGAGAGAATTAATGTACACAATTATGATCTAATAAAAAACAAATTAAAAAAAAGAAGGTACTTGCAAATCTCTATGCTTTCAGAGTCCACAAGCCCATCTTCTACCTTGTATATGGAAATCTCTCCAACTTTTCTTAAATCTCTAGTTTGTCCCTTGACACTTTGTACCTGGATTTTATGTTTTTGACCAGAGCTGTATGACTGTTACCTTTATTGGACATTTGGCCTGGTTTGTGATTTAAGTTTCACCCTGAATCCTGTCTTATTTAATCCATGTCAGTCAACAGAGCTGGGGCTTTTTTGTCTAAAAAGTTTTGATTTGTGTCTTTTACTCCATGCTCTCACTCATCTCAACAGGACAACTTTAACTTTCAATTAACATTAACTCTACTTGGTTTTTATGCCATTGTTTATATATTAATTCAAATATTACATATTTTCAAAAAGAATTTAAATACTTAATTACCTATATAGGTACATTAAACAATAAAGGCTTTATGGAGGATTATAGTTACATGAGGTCTGACAATTAAGTTCACAAATTCACCCCTAGAAAAAGTGCCATATACTTTATTGCTGGATATAAGTACACCCCTTAGGAGGCTATGCATTGACAACCAGTGCCTAGTCCACTCTTCAAAACAATTTTGCAACTCTTTTTCTGGAATGGCTATCAAAGCTGTTGTTGGGTTACTTTTGTCATCACAATGTCTTTCTTTCACCATCTCCTTTATCTCTGAGTAAAGGAAAAAGTCATTGGGGGTCTCATCAGGTCAGTAGGGAGGGTTTCAATACAATTATTTGGTTGCTGGCTGAAACTCCCTTACAGACTGTGCCCTCTGCACTGGTTGGTGCATTGTCATTATGCAATAGCCTTGAGTTGTTGGCCAAGATTTTCAGTTAAGATCATTCTAATTATTTCTCTATTGATGTTTGCTTGGTCTTCTATGCTTATAATAAGTCAATAATTTTTGCAATGTTTTTTCAATTCTGCCTATTACTGGCTGCCCTGACTCCCTTCATCAGTGACACGTCCTCTCCCCTCAAAAAAATGCTTAATCCACTTATATACAGCTGTTTTCTTCACACTGTTATCTCCATTAACTTGTAATAACATTTTTTTAAATTTTACTTCTGCTCTTGCCATGTTTAACAAAAAAATTATTATTTGTTTACTGTTCTAATTTAAGCTCCAACATTCTTGTGAGGGCACACAGAAAGATGCAATAGCAGTAATGAATGACACTCAACAAACACCACCACATGTGGACATGAACACAGCTGTGAGACACTGATATAGTAGGGTTTTAAAATTTTACTGAGTTGTTTGTACAGTGCTGCCAAGTTAAGTGCAAGATTTGAACTGAACTGTCAAACATCATGGTCCTCTTCAATTGATTTAACATTAAAAACAAATTTAATTTCGGTTTTCCACATACAAAATCCATTGTGAACAATGAATGTTGCTGGTTAAACAAGAGTAAGGTTGACTTTAACAAAGACATCACCCAGTGATAATTATAACACACTTTAAATGCAAATCTCCCTGTGCTTATGTTTAATATTTTAACAGCATTTATAGAAAAAAATTAGGAACAATTTAGATGTGTCTGTATTTCTGTGTTTAAAATAACAGCAATTCTACTGTCATACAATATGTACTGTTCTTGGTATTGAGCACACAATATTGCCTAGCCACATGAAGATACACCATTTTGAAAGCATAATGTTCATTCCAGTACACCAAATTCCAGTACAATGGTTAAGATGATTTTAGTTACTTTTCAGAATAAATGTAAAATTCACTTAGCTTACGCCTATATTTTCCATCAAATACATGCAAAGGTTTCAAATATTAAAATTGACACTATACTTAAATTATGGGGAATTAATAACAGCAGGAGATTAGGAGGGATAAAATATTGGCCAAATGCTATAGTTATGTGGATGTTTTGTTTTAATGGAATATTTTTATCCTGAAGACTATATGTGATAAGAAAAGTTTAATGTGAGTCCTGAAATTTATGACTTACCTTCAATTTTGAATCTCACTTGTGTATTCTTAAGGATGCAGAAAATAAATACCTATCTCCTGGAATGTTGTAAAGATTAAATGAAATGTTACGTAAAATGGCTTTTCTAAATAGCACAAAATAACAGTGGTAACAGAATTTTTCCAAGAGCTTATTTTATTATCTGGTATGATATTTCCAAAAAATGATATTGAAATTATTTCTAAAAGTTAACCTGAAGTCAAAATACAAAGAAGCAGAGAAAAAAAAAATAATGCCAAAATCTTGAAGAGGTAAAATAACATTGGATTTTTGAAGAATACATACAAATTGGTGAGGTTAGACAGAAGAGGATATGACAGGATATAGTTTGAAAAAAAGCTAGAAAGTTAAATGCCTTCCTCTCATGCCAACTGATCTGTAAATATTTCCCACTGTATATACCAAACCTAGAAACTATGCTATTTTTTTCTATCCCTGTAGTACCACTAGGCCATCTTTATACCTCTGAGCCTTAGATTGGCTCAACCAAAATTTATTTATTACCTACCATTTCACTGAATCTTCAAAGATGTTATTAACCTCTCCTTTTTCAAGGTAGCTGCCTGCTATATTTTAGTTTTAACTTCACTGTATCACTTACACCATAGGGTGACCCCTTATATTTAAACGATCTAATACCTTAACATTCTCACAGCTTAGAAAAGATCACCTTACTTGTAGTAGCTATTTAAGATATGGTCATTAAATTTTATAAAGTGCATTACTCCTTTTACTATATTTAGTAAATTTTGTCATTGCTGTATCATCCAGAAACACACACATTACTATTCATCACTTTAAAATCAGTGGGAGTACAGGAGGGTTTTGCAAGACATGTTTGCTAATGCTCGGTACAAGTTGGAAATATCACAAGCTAACTTAGATATATTTAAATGATGAAAATTCACATTAGTTACAGAGCATAAGTCTGGTTATAAAGAAGAGATAACTCTTTGAAAGAAACATTAGCAAGCTCACTTGCTTGTAGAATAAACAATACCCATAACTTAACTTTTATCAGGAATAAGGGTGACATTTTAACTTTGATATTTTTTATTTATCTTTCAATGAGTTTTCAGGGAGGGCATAATGGGTGTTGCATCCTGACTCAAGAATAACTCAGGTCAGTATAATGGCCAAATAATATGGTTTTTAATTAGTGACTTCAGCTCTAAATTAATAAGAAATAGATAAAATATATTTGCAATTAGATATTTTCAGAAATACAGGGTATAGGGAACTAGAACCCACACAACCCATGAGTGTCCCCAATGTGCAGCGGTGACAAGGGAATAAGGAAAATAAAGAGAACAGAAATAGAGTAGAATTTATAGAGTGGGTCCAGAGGGGTCCACACCCTTCATGTGAGAGACAGCAATGACTGAACTCCAGATGCACTCAGGTTTTTTACTTCTGTTGATCAGTAAATGGGTGTTTGCAACAACAACATATGTAATCCTTGCATTTTCTCATGCCCCAATTCTCCATTACCCCCCCATTACCCTTTAGCTATTTTCATTACTTTTACATCTTAAGATACTTATCAATCACTAACAGGATTACAGAAACAAAGGAAAAGGGAACATGGATTTTGGAGCTCTATGCCACCCAATTAATCCTCCGTGTTCCTGTAGGACAGCTTAGTTGATGCTCTCCTCATCTCAGGAGCTTGGGGGAACAAAGCTGTTTCTTCTTATCTCACACCCATAAGAATTAGTCTTTCTTGCTTAATGAGTCAGCTGCAAAAGCTGTCCTAAAGTGGCTTCCCAAGGCTTTCAGGCCGCAGCCAGGTCCTTATGGACCTTTTTCCTGGGTTCTTTTCTGGCTCCAGCCAGGCCCTTGCAGACCTTTTCTTTGAAGTCCTTTGATGTTCGTGCCAAGCTCTGATGAAGCCCCTAGTATAGTATATTCTTGTGGAGGCTCATATCCTTTCTCATTATCCTGAATTCCTGGCCCTGATCACAAAATTTTTCATACAATCATTTCATTATTATATCAGTCTAACTCTATTCCCATAATCCTAACTTCCTTAATGTTTACCCATAATAGGATTTTAAAATATGTGTCACTGATGCTATATGTATTAATGGAACGAAGGGCTTCTTATAGGGGTATATTCATACTTCTAGGATGCTAGACAAAACTATATGCTTACTAGTATTTAATATTTTCGTTTTGTTGTTACAAGAAGAGAGGAAAATTTGGTGTCTTATGAGTATTTTTTAAAAACATATTATTAAATATATTTTCTAACTCTTAGTTTTCAGTGATGGGGGAAATCTTGATACGTATATTTATGCAGGGTCTATTTTGTGTGCAAAGAGATATAATTCAAAATCCAGTTTAGTCATGGAACATGTGTCTATGAATGGGCAAATTACAAAAATCTCTCAATTTTTTCATAGGATAATGGATAGGGATAATGGACTACTTAAAATTCATCTCATAACAAATGAAAAAGGTAATTTATAGATTACATATGAAAATACCTGGTGGCATATGATAAATGCTATGTAAAATATCATCATTAATTTTCTTTGAAATGTGGAAATTCAAAAAAATGCCAATACTAGAGTAATAAGGTTAAATGACAAAAAGAAAAAAGTACCAAGGAACACATATGGTAGATAATCTTTTCCTATAAATCCAAAATAAATAGAGGTAAGAAAAGTATTCTTTTAGACAGTAAAGAATCTTACTCACCTGTAGAAATTAAAGATGATGAACAAAGGACATAATCAACTCAGATTATGTTTTTATATGTGAAGAGAGCAGGGACAGGATAGGAAAGGAACACACAGAATATGTAAAAAATTCTCAACTTTGTACTCCTCAGAGAAGATGACAATATTACAGTAATTGTAATGCATTTGGTTCTGTTTACCTGAGTTCCATGAAAACTACAAAAGACGTGTGATTAAATTACTAAGAAAGTAAAAGATATGAAAAGCAATTGGAATAGAAATGAATAAATATATTTTTGAAAATGTGTTTTATAAGGGATGAGTTTAATAGTACATCTAAGTTATAGGTACTGATAAAGTCTTTTCAAAAGTCCATAACAAGTATATTTCAGCTCACGTACATAGATGATAACATTATAGATAACTTATCTGGATGTTCTGGATCTAATCTGCTCCAGGTTAATGATATTTTTGGAATTTAGATGACTGGGTCTAAAAAGCTTAAAAAGAGCACAATGTTCAGCTGAAGATACTTTGTCATAAATGAATATATTTTAGCAATTATAATTTATTGCTTCTTGCATAACAAATCATATGAGTAACTCTGAATCAAAGGATATCTTCTAAGAACAACATATTTTACTGAACTTCTTTATTACAATCTGTGCTATTCTTTCTAAACTATTTAAATTAGGACACTGCAGTATTACAAAGGCATACTTTGTAGACCAATGTATTCTTCTTTAATTGGTAAATGTCATATATTTTTAAAACAGATGATTGCAAAAAATATTTTTGAAGGTTTCCATTTTTTTAGGTGCTTATTATATAGGTTTTTTCAACTTTTGAACTACTGACATTTTGGACCCGAAATTCTCTATTGCAAAGGCCATCTTATGCATTGTTAAGATATTTAGCAACCTCTCTGACCTCAATCCACTAAAAGACAATAGCTCACACTAGGTATGACAACCAAAAATGTCTCTAGATATTACCAAGCATTCCCTTGAGGGCAAAATTGCCTCTGTCCCCATTGAGAACCACTACTATAGTCGATTAGACTTTCAGCTTAACATGTTCAACTATAGAGAAGAAAAAGAGTCAAATATAGATGGAGTTATTTCAAATTTCAGAAAAATAGCGTATAAGGTTAAGGGAGCAATGGTATAGTCTTTTTGATTTTTTAAAAATTTATGTAGCCTAAGCTCCAACCTCTAGAAACAGCTCAAAAATGAGGTATGATAGAGAAAATAGTTGAAATGGCAGCTGATTTTAGATAGATAAACTGTAAACTAATACAGAGCACTAACTTGAACCATTCACTCACTCTGGGCGATCTATTCACTCTGAATCAAGATGTGCTCAGGAGCAAGATGAGATACGCTCCCTGGGAAGGAAACGGTGTTCAATCCCTCCCCCTGCTGGCTGTCATGGGTCACTACCCCACCTAGAGTATCTCTCCCCCTGCTGGCTGTCATGGGTCTCTGCCCCACCTAGAGTATCAAGTACAATGCTTCATAATGATTTCCTAATAATTATGGCAAAGGTTTTTAATTAATAAGAAAAACTCAGCTTATATAAGATAAAAAATTATTTCAAAAGAAAAAGTAAAAACAAATCCTTTAAACAACTTCAAAAAATCTGATGTAAGACTTCTCTTCAAAGAGCACAACATGTATTTATTACAAAGATAAATATTGGACCCCTACAATACGCTAGAAACTGGGCTATACATGAACATATAACAAAGAATAATTTTTTTAATGTAATACTGTTTAACTAAAAAACATTTCAGCGTTCTAAACATACAAAAAATAACATAATATTGCAACTGTGTTTAAGTACAGAAGGTTCTTGAACTTTCATTGATGGCTCTTCCACTTTGCCAACAATGAAGAGCTCTACAGTTTATTTTAAAACGGTTTAAAAACTACAGCACTTAACTAAAAGGAAAAAAAAAATCCATGCCAGCTGACCCTACTTTGTCCACAGCTAAGAATGGCAGCAGAATGCTATGTCACTTATATACAAAAACAAGACAACCTGAAGCTAAAAGGATGCCCGCCGCAGTGTCAACCGGTGCAGCTCACGGTGCAGGCTCTGAGCTACAGCCCCTCCAAAGGGCATCTTTCCCCACGGCCTTAATGCCGAGCAAGGAGCAGCAAGAGCTGGTGTTGGTCATTTTGTTCTTTTACAAACTATAGACATGTACAGTTGATAACTCAGGATTTCTAGCCAATAACCAAATAGTTAATACCACTTTATTAATTGGAAAAAAAATGCGAGAAACGTCTTTCAATGCCTTGTGACACCAACAGCAAAGTGCACAGAGTGAGACACAAGAGTGTCTTTTCATTTTAAAAATATCTGGAAATATGTACAACTTTGATACAGCTTCAAGGTGCTCCAGACACCCTTGGCCACTTCATGTAAACCACTGACAACTTCTAGAGCACTTTGATTTTTTTTTTTTTTTTTGGCTGGGGCTGGGTTTGAACCCTCCAACTCCAGCATATGGGGCCAGTGTCTTACTCTTTTGAGCCGCAGGCACTGCCCTCTAGAGCACTTTGTGACTACTCTATAATTGCAGTTAAATTTTGTGATTAAATCTAGTGAGGGCAATAGACATTTCTCAAATAAGAGATGTGTCATTTACGGCTCTCCCCTACTCTAAGGTCTTCACAAGGAGACAGATAAACAGTTTTTTAATTCATCCTCCCACCTCATCTTCTTCCTCTTCCTCTTCCACCTTTTCCTGCTGCTCCTGGCAGCTTTAGCTGGAACCTTTGTACCATCAAACTTTCCTTTACCCTTACAGTCAGCGACTTCCTTCTCCTTCACCATGGCTGCCTTAGTGACGAGGGGCTGCTTTTCACTGTCACTAAGTTATTTCACATCTTACCCAGCTTTTTGCCACATCTCCAATAGAGATACTAGGGTTTGTAGACTTGCTCTTGGAGTGGAATTCTGAACAGAACAGGAAAAATCCGGACGGCGGCATTAGGGTCCTTCTTTTTTCCTCCTTTTGCTGGTCCATAATCCTTCATGTCCTGATCATAGCGGACTTTATCCACCTTTGCCATTTCATCAAATTTAGACTTCTCTTTCCCAGATATTGCCTTCCACCTTTCAGAGCACTTCTTAGAAAATTCTGCAAAATTAACAGGGACCTCTGGGGTTTTCCTCTTATGCTCTTCTCTGCGTGTCTACACAAAGAAGGCACAGGCAGGCATCTTGCCCTTTGGTTTCTTGTGGTCACCTTTAGCCATCTTGAGTGTCTTGTTCACTAGTTGTAAAGAATCATTTTTTTAAAATTTGCTCATAAAATTACACTCTTTGTAGAGATAGATCCAAAAGAAAAATAGATAAATAGTCCAGTATATCAGAAGACAGCTATGTAGAAAAATGAAGCAAAGAATAAAAAGTGCTAGGGAAAGGCTATCATGATTTTGCATCGAGCATTCATAAAATCACTGCATGAGGAGGTAGTACTATGCAAACATGAGAGGAGAGTGAGTGAGAAAATCATACACAAACTGAGGGAACAGCCAAGGTATACAAGCAGTGTAGACATGCCTCTAGGGGATCCAGAGAACAGCAAGGAAGGCAGAATTGCTGGAAATGACAGCAAATGAGAGACAACAGCAGATGATTAGATCAAGAAGGTAACCATGGGGCTGTGAAGGTCATTAAAATATTATTGAGGTTTATTATTTATTAAATACAAGAAATGAAAGGTTTTAAATAGAGGTTGAAGATCATATGTCCCTTGTACAGGTTCATCCTGGGTGCTGTTTGGTTGATAGGAAGATGAAAGGGTGATAAACTTCAGAAACAGAATAACTACATAAGAAGAAGTGTCACAGTCAGGTCAAACATTAAGGGGTCTTATATCAGGGCTGTACAAAGTAATGGAGGTAATGAAAAAATTTTGAATTCTAGATAGATTTTGAAAGTGAAATATTCTAATTACTGGTGAATTAGGTTAGGGTATGAGAGAAAGAGTTAACAAAATAGAGTCCAAAGTTTGGGGCTTTAATAACCAAAAGGTGGAGTTGACATTGTGGCGGCGGGGAAGATGGCAGGAGGAGAATATTGTAGGTGGAAGATGAAGTGTCCAGTCTTGGATATACCAGGAGTGCCCAAAAAGGTACATACATTTTAAGGGATCTTCTTCGAAGTAAAATTGATCATTCTCCCAAAGTGTATGAACTGTAGGTAAAATGGGTATACGTAGCATGTCTAGATACAGCTGACCAGTAATGATACCTTCAGTTTGACTTCAAAACGCAGTACATAGGTAATACCTCTTAAAATTGAAAAAATTTTTTGGTACCCTCTATCAAAAATTCTTGCTCAACTTCCAAATGAAGTGTTCAAGGAGATTGTTCAACATGAATTTGGATGTCAGCCTATAAAATGCATTTAAAGTCAGGGCCTGAGTGGCATAACTAGTAAATGAGAGGATGTGCAGATGGAGAAGTGAGCCCTAGAGTGCTCTACTATTACAGGGAGGATGGCAAGAAGGAAGAAAGCCAGAGTGAGCAGTGCTATACAAATCCATAGAAGAGTTACAGTTTCAAGAAGGGATACACTACTGTATTTCAAATGTCCTTGGTAGTCTATATAAGGTAAAGAATACAACTAAATGTTAGACGCAGCATTTGAAAGTCTTTATTGAGCACAGCAATGAACAGATTCTATGTTTTTGGGCAAACATAGAATGAAAGTAAGTTTATGAGAGAATGGAAGGAGAGAATTTGAACAGAGAACACAGACTATTTAATCTGAGGATTTTGTTCTAAAGAGGAGTTGAGAAATAAGCAGTTGCTGAAGAGAAAGTGGAACAATGAGAATAATTTTTCAAGACCAGAAAAAAATAAATTGTAATGATGGAAAACAGATGAAAATAACCTAATGAACAGAGAAAAATTGATTATGTGAGGTTAGAAGAGAAAATTATAGAATAATGCTTTTTAAAAGACAGAGAGAATGGAATCTGTTTCCTAAGTGTAGGGGGTTGACCCATTCAAGAACAAGACCTTCACAGTCTTAGTTTTATGAAGGAAACACAGAGTGTTTAGGGTTCAAGAGTGGATATAAGTGTGTGGCTAGATGTGATGTGGAAGGGTAAGGACATTCTCTTTTGCTGGCTTCTCTTTTCTTGATAAAAATGAAGGAAGATTATCAGAGCAGAATGAGGATGGGAGAGGTGCCGATTACCTGAAGAGTGAGGAATTCAAAACTGTTAAAAGAGGACAAAAAAAGACTGACTAGAATAATGCAGTAAGATTGCCACGCGGCATTAACAATCCAACTCGTGGAGTCGCCGCAGTTCTCTATTTTTCTCTAGACACATTCAGTTTCATGGAAATATGTTTGTAGTAAATTATAAATTGCTTTAAAAAAAAAGACTAAGTGCTTTCTTAACAAGTTGGAGGTAAAAGAAAGTTAAGAGAATGTACAAGGGATGACTATGATGATTGACTGTGAACTTTAAAAGGAGGGAAGGAGAAAGCGAGAATATGAGTCTATCTATGGTTCACTAAGTTTGACTGGGGCCATCACTTGGCTTTCTATTGACTACCTATGTTTAGTTGACTCCTTTTAAAGAAATTTTTAAAAATATGTATTAGTTTTTCTTTAACACTGGGCATTGTAGAAACTGGATTTTCTCTTTTTTTGAACATCTGGATTCTCACCCAAGTGCCTGTTCAGGCATTGGCTAAGCACTTTGACTTTGTGTAAAGGTAGTTTTGTATTGTGAACCTGTATACAGCCCACAGTATTCCCCATGCTACTCGGGACTAATTCTCCAGATTCATTCTCCATAGATACCTTGTTAAAGCCTTATTTTAAATCTGTTTTAGGGCGGATCCAGTGTAGGTTATATTCTCAGATACCCTTATTTCTATACAAAGGAGTTTCCATAGTCTTAGCTGGTTTTTGAAGTTATTTATGCGATCTCTACAATCTGGCAGGACCAAAATTCAAATGTCCTTAAGACAGTTCTTCTCTCTAATATTTCTGTTCTACCCTCAACCTTATAGCAACTGCTATCTGGAAAACCTTAGGAGGTTTACCTGTATATTATAACCCAGCTTAAGACTTAACTGTTACTGCCCCTTTCCAATGTTAATGAGCAGAATCTAATTCTTATCATTTGGATATGTTAAAATTGTATTTTATTGTGGTCTTAATCAACAATTCATTGATCAGTTATAAAAATTAATTGAGACTTGTTATTGCTTACCTTTGATTTTTAGACCAGAAATATTTGACATTGTATGAAAATTAATCCAACAATTCATTAATTCTTTATTGTCTTCATACACTCAAAAACATCAGTAAAATCATGTTAGAATTAATATCCATTGATAAAAAAGAGAAATGTTTTCATGAAAATAATTTTGGTGAAATCAATAAGCATCTTTTTATAATCAGCTTAATTTCATTTTAAGCATGCATGCTTTTCCTATTAAAATAATAACTTATAATTTAGAGTTTAACCCCTTGTCTCTAAGTTCCAGTTACTCCCAGAAATATTTTTATTAAGTCAAAAGTACAATGAAATAAAACGTAAAATGCATTCACAGATTGTAAGATTTTATTTTCAAATATTCTGAAAATATCATTGAAAGCCAATTCACTCATTCTGTTGTATTAATACTTGAAAAACTATGAGTGAACTTTGTTCATGAAGTGCAAATTTTTGAAAAGATGGCCTCAGTTAAAAATTCTCTCTGTCTCTATAACTTGTTAATCTCTCTGTCAAATAAAAAATGAGACAGGACCCCGTAGTAATCTTAATTACAAATCAGAATGATTTGTGCAGTTTTCATCTCCTTCAGAAAATTGCACAGTCACTTGTATTATGTTATATTGGAAGATTCATTAAAAATACATAAATTCCACCCCAAAATTAATGTAAACTTAAAACATAATTTGTCTAAGTAGGTATGTGAATATTATCAATAGGAACAAAATATCTATGTTCTGTCAGTGACATAACATAGTCACTGACAAGTAGTTCACCATCAAGTCAATCATAAATGTGAAATATATTGTTTAGACTTAGAAAGTTAAACATAATTCTTCGTTTAGTTTCTAAGATGACTACTGTTAATCTACAGAGGATTTATATATTACAAAGCAGCTTCTTTCTATAAGTCTGTAATTTGCAAATCACTGTGTGTCAGTACATGAGGAGACCCTGGGGGTCCTTATCAACTCTATACTGTTAGAATTAAGTTCTGGTAATTCTCGTCTTTATTATCAATTAAAGCAGTATCTAGCACAAAATAGTATGTGTCTCCCTCCCTCCTTTTTTTTTCCCCCTTCCCCCAGACCCCTGGGTGGGGAGATCTCTGGCCTTGCTCTTTTTTTCTTGTTCTTCTCCCCTCTTTCTTTCCCTGTTTCTTCTTTCCTTCTTTGTTACTCAGTCTCGTTCCAGAATGTTACCTCCACTTTTCAGGAAAAGTAAATCTTTCCTGGACTCATCGGTTCCTATAGAAAGCCCCAGCTTCCTAGGGTTTTTTACACACCAAGAGAATTATCTATAGACATTTGCCTCACTAATTATTCTAATCAGAAAGGATAATAGAGTTTACCTCTTCCCAAGAAGAGTAAATGGTTATGGCCTTAGAGTAGTTTCCTTAGTTAAAGCCCCAATGGTATCAGCAAGACTGGAGGGACCTATCCTCAGAGATTTTGCATTTCAAGGAGGAATGAGCCTCAGACCTAAGAATCCAGATCCTTGGAGCTACTGACTTTTTGAGAAATTTGCATACGAAAAAGTTGATCAAAGAAGAGATTCTGGAAGGGAAGGGTGTAGTCACTTTCTTTCTACTTACAAGCAGAAATTTCCTGATCCATTATCTACAAAAAATCCAAGTACTTGGGTGAGACAATTAACTTGTCTTTTATTATCTTGTTACAGGGGTAAAGATTAGGGAATTGGTGACTGACTCACTTACTGTAAGGTATTTAAGAAGAGCTCTGTCTCTAATTCAAAACTTCTCATGTGCACATTCTGGATAAAATTAATATTATAAAAACCCAACACTTACATGTACAGATGGAAAGAAATCTTCAGGAATAACTGAGCCTCCGTCTTCCCTTCATGTCTCTATGTTAAAGATCCAAAAGGGATCTTTGTTTGGAAAGGGCTCTGAATCTGGAGTCATGCAACTATACTGTACAATGAGTTATGCTCTCTCCTACTGAGTTGGCTTGGGTTCACTATTCAGCAAATCTTTACCGAAGTGTTTACTACTTACCAAACATTACAGTAAATTTTAAGCTTATACTATAAAAAGATATGGCTGTTGAGCCCAAACGTTTTTATAATAAAGTAAGTGAGAAAGATAAGAAACTAAATAAAAACTATGCAAAAGATAATAGTTATGATATATGAATTTATGGAAAAACAAGATGTGTTATTATAGCTGTAGGCATAGATTAGTGGAGAACACTGTCCTCGGTGTTTTCAACATTTACATTTACATTATCTCCTCCAAAATTGGGTCTTTTTCCTTAATCCTCACCTGGCTGCCAAGGAAACTTCCTTCCAGATTCTGCAGGTCAATCAATACTTTTTCCCATACTGCTGTAACAAAAGTCAAAATAGTAACCATAAATCTTTCACTAAAATAAGAAATATATTGGAAAGTTACAAAGATTTCAGGGCAACCAAGATGCAATCCATTATTAACCGTAGACAGAGCAGTCTCAGCTTCTGTCATCCTGGCTATACAGCCCCTTCTCTCTCTCTCTCTGTTTAGAAATAATCCTAAATTTAGACTTTTAATAGATAATACTTTGAGACACTATTGATCTGATGAGCATTTGATAAGCAAATATGGCCCTCCAACCTTGTTACTCCATCCACTTTTGTTTTATCTCAGTTGTAAAGCTTCTGGAAAACAAAAGGGGCTACACATCAAAGCCCCTACCCATCTTAAATGAACCACTGGCAAACCGTCCCATGAAATTCAATTATTGTTTTCAATATTAGTAAATGACAACTGGGATATTGAAGTCACCTATTAGCCATACTTTAAACTGGGTTAGGAAGCCTCAGTCCATAGCTGCCTGCCTCATATGTTATGAGTACAAAGTCATAACATATGGGGCAGGCAAGTGAAGACCCTTCTATTGTGAAGTGTGAAATGTCAGGGTGAAAGTATAAACAGATACAATGTAATTAGATTCTGATATGTAAAAATTGCACATTGCTAGCTCAATATTAATCATGAAAAATAATTTTTAAAAGGCATAGTTAAGAAGACAATAGATGAAATAAAATGGTACTCTAAAAAGTAATACTTTGGCCAGGCGCAGTGGCTCATGCCTGTAATCCTTGCACTCTGGGAGGCTGAGGTGGGTGGATTGCCTGAGCTCAAGTGTTCGAGACCAGCCTGAGCATCCTCTAAAATAGCCAGGCATTGTGGCCGGTTTCTGTAGTCCCAGCAACTTGGGAGGCTGAGGCAGGAGAATCGCATGAACCCAAGAGTTTGAGGTTGCTGTGAGCTGTGATGCCACAGCACCCTCCAGAAGTGACAAAGTGAGACTCTGTCTCAAAAAAAATAATAAAAGCTAATTATTTACTCTTTATATAGCAGATAGTTCAATATTCTTTTTTTTTTTTTCAGTTTTTGGCTGGGGCCAGGTTTGAACCCACCACCTCCAGTATATGAGGCCGACTCCCTATTCCTTTGAGCCACAGGCCCACCCCATTCATTCAATATTCTTTTTCAATAATCTAACTTGAAAAGATGAGTCATTGAGAGGAGACTGAGGACTCTCAAATAATTCACAAAAATGTTGTATTGTCTGTGGGAAGAAAGGTAGGTTTACAGCTGGGACTCATTAACAGTTTGTCAGGAGATTGATCAGGTCTAACAACATCTCTGCCTATCTTTTGTCCCCATTCTTTAGGAATGTCAGTATCACTTTCTGTCCCTGTAGACTGGCTTCCTGCTGTGATAAGAACAGTGGCTGGAGAACACTCCCACTTCTCACACCCCAAAGCAGCCGTTCATGAGGAGGTTGATCTTTTCCTAGTGCAATGCCACAAATCACGAGGAAAGACTCTAATTGCTTAGTTTGGATGAAAACTCACTTATAAACAAATTATTAGTGGCATATGTAAATGTGCATATGTAATGTGCATATGTAGTGATGCCATATGTAAATGTGAAATTTCAAATTGGAACTAAATAGTAGCTATGTGAGTAGTCCACAAAAGACAAGGGAAGAATTATTCTTAGAAGAAAAATTGATGGTGAATGAATTGTCAGATAAAACCATTGTTTTCTTTTTGTACATGTAGTAAAATGGAATAAACACCATCAAGGCCCTTATTCAAGATCAAACTTTCACAGTTATCAAATGGGATATTTTAATTAAGTCAAATAACTACTCTATACCTCCCCTTAATAATCTGTCACAGGGTATGTTAAGACTTTCTCCCTGAAAACCTTATTGGGTTATCAAGAAGATCAAATGACTGAATGTGAGCAAAAGTTCTTTATCTGTAAAGTATCGTGAATTTGAGATATCGTGGTGTCATGTTTATTATTATTTATATTAACATTATTACTGCTAGTATGCTACATAATTATTTATTGATACATCTCCTAAGCACTAACATATAATGAGTCAGAGGAATTATGTACCTCTTTAATTAACAATTTGCTAATGTCCTCATCGGTGGAAAAGAGGGACAATTAATCATGAAGTGTTCAATTAAGTTATCAGAGATGCTTTCCCTGAAATTAAAACACTCAGGACATTTTAGTCATTGAAAGAAGAAAGAAAAGGAGGAGGTAAAGAGAGAGGGCCAGAAGACAGAAGAAAAGGAAGAGAGGAAAGAGGAGAAAAGGTGAAATTTAACCACAAAAACAATCATTAGGCTGCAAGAGAACTCTGCAATTGAACTAAAGATACCAAAGGCTTGAACACTAGGATAAACTTGCAGGTCAACTTAAAAGATAACATATAAACAATCATCTCCTAGCTTATAATTTAACTGTACTTCTAACTGAACAAAAGGATTTATTAGATCAGCTGTAGAATGCTGTTCTGTTAAATGTATTAAAGTCATTCACACTCAGGAGATACAGTTATGACACTCCTGATGAAAATTAACATTTTGAGAAAACCCAGTTCAAACTTCACTGGTGACCTTAGTAGGTGTAGCTAATGGATTAACAAAATGATTTCGTTAAACAAAAGAATTTAATAAAATAATAGATATTTGAGTCAAATATGTGTTCTGTGAAAGAAAATTAGAAACTGGCTGATAGGTAACGAGTTTACCCACCGGAACTTAACAATGGTGCTGGTAGTGAGATAGGATGGCTCTTGGGAAAAATTGTGATCCCAAAATACGAACTGACATGTTTTTCATTACATACCATTTGGCCTGCCAAGACACCGTGTTAAAGTCTAGAACACATATTTTTGATTGAAGCGAACATTACATCCAGAGGGCAACCTGATAATTTCTTGATTCTTATGTACCTACTACAAAGTGCTTCCAGAAAGCAATAAGAGGCAGATGGCAGGTATGTGAATCAAAACGCTGCACTGCTCCACCAGGAACTACCTACCATTAACAGTTGAAGTCACAGTGCAAAAGCAAGTGAATATGAATAAGTAACAGTGATAAACAGAACGTCCACATGGATATTAGGGCAAGTACAAAGATGAGCTGGGACATATGCTTCTTAGCAAAGTATCTCAAGAATGGAAGAAAAAGTATCCAATGTACTCAGTCTTACTAGGAAACCAATTTAAGAAAGGGAAAGAGGAAAGGGAGGGAAGGGAGGGGAGGGGAAGGATGGGTGGAGGGAGAGAAATTGGTGGGACCACACCTACGGTGTATACTACAAGGGTACATGAGAAATTTACTAGGTGTAGAATATTAATGTCTTAACACAATAACTAAGAAAATACCATGAAGGTTATGTTGACCAGTTTGATGGAAACATTTCAAATTGTATATAAAACCAGCACATTGTAACCCATGATTGCATTAATGTATCCAGCTATGATTTAATTAAAAAAAAGAGTTTAATCTAAAAAAAAGTTGAGATAAAATCATTAAATTTGTACAAAAACCTTGGTTTAGTTTAAATATGTTTCTTTTAATAAAATTCAGGCAAAGCCTGTGCAATTTCTTTTTTTTTTTCCTTCCTAAAATGTTGTCATGCTATGGTTGGTAAAAGATACATTGTTTACATACATTGTTAAAAATCTAGTCTCTTTCATAAATGTTTGCACTCAGTACTGTAAGAGCTAATTCTATGATGTATCTAACAGTTATACATGAAGTTAAAAGGGTTATTAAAGTCTGTTTTATAAAGCCACATACAGTTTTACAACCATCTAGTTAAAGTTATATTCTCAAAATTGTACATTTATTTTAAATTTATGTTTAATATTTGGTTTCTGTCTAGACAAAATTTCATGATTATTGTTAAATTTACTATTTATTAACAGAGGAAAAGGGAACAGATTTTTGAGATTTTAATATCACAGTAATGCCTGCTAATTCTTTTTTTTTTTTTTGAAACCGAGTCTCGCTATCATCCTCAGTAAAGTGCTGTCTCATCATAGCTCACAGCAATCTCTAACTATTGGGCTAGAGCAATTCTCCTGCCTCAGCCTGCCAAGTAGCTGGGACTACAGGTGCCCACCACAATGCCCAGCTATTTTTTGGCTGTAGTTGTCATTGTTGTTTGGCAGGCCCAGGCTGAATTCGAACCTGCCAGTTCTGGTGTATGTGGCTGGTGCCCTAGCCGCTGAGCTACAGGCGCCAAGCCAGTATTCCTACTAATTCCAAACCAAGCCATGATTGATGTGAAAAAGATACAAGAAGGTACTGATTATCTCCTAGGAAATATACATTTAACTGGAAAGTAAGATGATGCATGAAGAAGTGCATGGGAGGACATGTGAATTTAGGTACTTCAGTGTGGGAAGGAGGTAAAGCTATTAGATACAATGTTTAAAGAGAAAGGAATGATATACATTTTCATATCTTAAAAAATAAGTATGTTTTTTTCTAAAATACTTGACAATGAACATTTTAAAAGAATGAAAATGCAAAAACCATCCTCTCTGAAGTCATTTTAAGAAATGACTTCATGGTGGCTTACAATTAAAATCCTAGCGCTTTGGGGTGCCAAGGTGGGAATATTGCCTGAACCTAGGAGTTCAAGACCAACCTGAGCAACATAGCAAGACTCCATCTCTACAAGAAATAGAAAAATTAGCCAGGTGTAGTGCCACATTCATTTAGTCCCAGCTACTCAGGAAGCTGAGCCAGGAGAATCACTTAAGCTCCAGAGTTTGAGGTTGCAGTGATCTATGATGCCATCCCTGAATTCATGCCCATGCCCAGGCAACAGAGCAAGACCCTGTCTCCAAAATAAAAAATAAAGAAAACAATGATCATTTTTCGCTGAACTTTCCCTACCTACTCATCTAATTTAAAACTACAGTCTCCACATAAGACACCCCCTCCCCACACGCCCCCCTTCCCTCCTTCTTGCATATTTTCCCCTTAGCTCTCAATCACATCTTACCACACTAGAAGCTCTATTTCTCTATTTGCTTTGTTCTGGGGTTTGGATTACCCATGACGAGACCATAAGCTCCTGCTGTGTAATGAAAATTTGCCTGGCTTTTGTCCCTGGTTCCTATCTAAGTCCTAGGAATTTTTTAGTGATAGGAGTGTCTTGGTTACTCATGGGCATTTTGAATCAGACTGGATTGTACACTGAGAAGAGGTCACAGGAAGACAAACTGTCAGTAGATAGTTGGGGCTTTGGGCCAGCCCAACCTCTGGGGAAGGGGAGGGATTCAACTGGATAATGATTTAATCAATTGAATTTAAACCCCAATAAAAATCCCGGTAGGTGAACAGATAAATGTGCCAGAAGATGACACGTTTTCTACAAATGGGTCATACGAGCTATTACAATGTATAACACTACAAAGCAGACTCTATAACAAACTTACAAGTACAAAAATAGAGTGATGTCTTGGTATGAAAAGGTTTTCTTTACCAATGTCGACCTTTGCTAAAGATTCACTCTCTTCTCATTTATTAGCTTTCATCATATTGGTATTATTTGTGGGATTTTTTTTTATCCCTTCAAAGTTAAAACTCTAAGACAACAGACACTGTACCTATTGTGTTACTCAAACCACATCACCTGTGGCAGTGCATAATGCAGATTGGATATTCAATGTAGATGTATTTAAATGAACTAGTAAATACTGTCCGTAGTTCATGTCTCACTTAACTTTGTACAGGGATTCAGTATGGAAAATTTGTAATAACAGAATGAGCACTATGACTCTAAATAAATTCCCTTAAATATGGCTAATCTTAACGGAGCTTGCTTTATAATTGTCAGTATTTACAAGTATCCTTTCCTAACAAATATTCAAAGGGCTGGTTAATTGTAAACTTTATGGCTAAGCAACTATGTTGACCCCAATCGTTCTGGTATGTACTACAGATAGCGTGCAGGCTAAACCAATACTTTAATAACTGGTACTAAGTAAAGTGCCAGAAATGTATGAAAGATAGGTAGGCCACACTTCTGAGATCCTAATAAGTTGTTATACATGTTTCTCTAAGTAAAAAAAAAAAAAATGGTAGAAAACCTGAAGAAGTTGTATAACATAATTTGGCAATAGCCTAAATTAATATTCAAGTACTTTTTGACTGTCTACTCAATTAGAAGTGTCGGATTTGGTAGAAAGTAATTTACATTAGATATAGAATGAAAATGCCATCCAAACACCATTTTGATTAATGAGAAGGTCAAAGAAACACCATCCTTAGTCTTTAATATTCCAAATATGAGGCATTGGGGGAATTTGACACATTGGACTTCAGAAGCTCCCTGTTCCTGACAACATTATCAATGAGGGGAGAAAATGGAACACAGTAATACATTATTCTGGCAGGTTGTAACTACAGTGGAAAAGGGAACATTTTCCATTTTATTATGGATATTTAAAAAATGTTGCTGAGAAATGGCAGAGAGCCTACAAAATATAGTTTCTTTAAATTAATTTTTTAATATGTAAGGCAAAAATACATTCCTATGCATAAAGAGGATTTTAAAATTTTTTTGTTGATACCATTTTGACTTTTAAAAGTGCTACAAAATTGGTGTAGAGATTTTCTACACCCTTCATCCAGTTTCTTCTTATTGAGCATTTTGCATAATAATAGAATATTTATCGTAACTAAGGAATTCACATCAGTATAATGCTATTAATTAAAGTATACCTATTTGGACTTTATCCATTTCTCCATTAATCTTTTTCTCCCAGGATCCAAGATACTGCCTGGCATTATGCTGTCTGGGCCCTTAGATGACTCCAGTCTCTTATGTAACTGCCTTCATTTCTCTTTTGATACCTTGATTCTTTTCAAAGTACTGGTGAGATATTTTGTGGACTATCCCTCAATTTGTGTTTAACCTTGTTTTCTTCCTGGGAGACTGGGGCTATACATTATCAGGAAGAATACCAGATGGGTGATGTGCCGTCTTCAGTGTTTCATATTAGTAGTACAATGATGTCAGTATTCATCGCTCATAATATTAACCATGACCACTTGGCTGAAGTGGCATCTTTCAGGATTTGGCAATTATAAAGTTACTTTTTACTTTTTGTGATTACTAAATATTTTGAGATAGTATTCAAATATGTGAGTGCCCTGCTTCTGCTTACATTTTCACCCACTAATTTAGCATCTTTAGATGGTATTGTAATGGCAAGTTTTCTGCATCTTTCATTCTGTGTATATTTGAATCCATCTTTTAAAAATTTCATTACATATGAAAAGTCCAATTTTGATCAAACCCAGTGTGGTTTATTATACTTCAAACAATGAGCACTACAATTAACTGAAGTATGCGCCTAAACTATCAGCACACTTTCCCCATCTTAACGTCAGCTTGTGTAAGCCAGCAGCAAAGAAGCCTGGAGAGTGAGTGGCTATGAAATTATAAAAGGCATTTTCTATAGTGTGTTAAGAATTGAATATTTTTTCTTGCAAGAAGTGGTCCAAAAGCTGGAAGAAATGGTAGTCGGTTGGTGCAAGGTCTGGTGAATATGGTGGATGACAGAGAGGTTCCAAGCCCAGCTTCTGTAGTTTGAGCAGAATTGTTTGAATGACTTGTGTTTGATCATTGTCTTTCAAGAGGTTTGGCCTGTTTCCATTCACCAAGCTTAGCTGCCTAATCACAAGTATTCTCAGCATGTCATCTAATGGTTGCTATGGACATCCACCATGACTGACTGGCCAGGTTTCATGAAGCGGTAGTGGATAATACCAGCCCTGGACCACCAATAGACATTATTACCTTTGAGGGGATGACTACTCTGTTTTGGCCTGGGTTTTGACACTTTATCCAGCCATTATGCTGAATGCTTGTGAATACTTGTGATTGTCAAAAAAGAATCCTTTTTTTTTGGCCATGCCCATAGCTCAGTGGGTGGCACACCAGCCACATACACTGAGGCTGGCCGGTTCAAACCCAGCCCGGGCCAGCTAAAAAACAATGACAACTACAACAACAACAAAAACAACTCCATTTTTTATCACTTGTTACAATACAGCGTAGAAGGTTTGCCTTTATGTTATGACAGCAATGAAAGAGAAGGTTCAAGACAATTTCTCCCCTAATACTGGTGTACTTCATGTAGAACAAACCTATTCAGCTTCTTTACCCTGCCTATTTGTTTCAAATGGTCCAATATTGTTGTAATAGTAATATCCAGCCTTGCTACGAGTTCACTGATATGTTGAGATGGATTCACTTCTACTACAGCTTTCAACTCACCATTATCTGCCTTTGCGTCAGGTTGCCCACCTGGCTCATTTTCCAGATTAAAATCACCAGAATGGAACTTCTCAAACCACCAATTTACTGCTCATTCATTAGCCACATCCTTCTCAAACATTTCCCTGATATTTCAAGCTGCCTGCACTGCATTGGTTCTGGGGTGGGACTTGTATTTGAAAAATAACACAAATTTTTGACTTATCCATGGTTTCACAAAAAGTGCTCTAAAAAAACATTTGAAAGATAATCACAAGGTAAAATGTGTGTTTTAAAGACTGAGGATGTATCTTCACAATCACAATGAAAGTGTCCAAGAGAAAGGTCAGAGAGACACACATCAACTGTCCACCTTGTACCTAAGGAAATCGGACATTTCACACTTAATGACCAAACATTTTCTATTCACATTTATTTGTTAATTCAGAAATATTCAAATTGCTATGGATTAAATGATGTTTATATTATTTCTTGGATTATGATACAATACTATAATTCCTTCTATCATTGTTTAAGTTATTTCCACTCTGGCCAGTAAGAGCTCTTTCATGTTGGTGCTTGTGTCCGTTCATTCTTTTTTTCTTTTAGCACTTTCTGCCTCTCTGCCCCCACAAAAGGCCCTGGGCTTCATGTTCATTTTGCATTATCCCTGCTCTGGCTCTGGAGCCCTTCAGCGGTAAGGTACATAGAAACCAAGATCTGAGAACCATGTTGCTCATTGCTTCTGCTGCCCTGTCACTGGCTCTTACCCTTTTTTGGTGGAGAGAGCCAGGACATATATGTACATACACAAACTTATACTTGCATGCACATGTGCACACATACACATACACACAGAGAGACACACAAATGCATCTATATTTATTTCTCTCTATATACATATATTTTTGAAATATGTCCGTGAGTCTTTACTGCCACACAACTACCTACAATTCAGCACCCCCATGTTCATTATGGGCTTCTCCCTGTTCTTTATTTTAATTATGGCTGCTTCTTCCTATAGTGAGAAGCTAATTTCATCTATACTTCATTTACTTATTATTTCCTATGATACAAACAAAGTGGTTTGTCATTCTTAAATCATCCTCCTGTTGGACCTAAATTTACCAACTAGAGAACAATGGCTTTGTGCGGGCTCTTCTCTTTCACTTTACAGTGCCCAGTCAAAATAGTGTCTTGCCAGGTCACATAGGTCAGGTTATTTCTTCCATATTTTCTTCAGTTAAGCTTTGTGATTCATTGCAACGTAGTTAGATTCATTTGTCACAATCCCCAATCCATATCCCCCCTCAAATTAACACAAACATTTGGTTTTTTGTGGTTTATTAT
The DNA here is from genome assembly GCA_963574575.1 of Galagoides demidoff. NCBI lineage: Eukaryota > Metazoa > Chordata > Mammalia > Primates > Galagidae > Galagoides > Galagoides demidoff. The sequence continues at coordinate 45,757 of CAUYQV010192737.1, read as the reverse complement.
GTTGTCAGTTTTGACAGATCCATAGAGTTGTGTAGAGATGAGAACTGTTTTGTACAGAACAGTGGGTTCACCCCCCAAATCTCTATGCTACTTTTCAGTTGACAACTCTTTACACTTGACCCTCCAATCCTTGGCAATCCTTCCCCAAGATTTTATTTTCCCAGAGTGTCATAGAAATGAAATCATACAACATTAATCTTCAGATAATCTTTCTCTTAGAAAAAATGCCTCTAAGATCTAGCCATTTTGCCGCGTGTATCAGTAATTTGCTCTTTCTAGTCATGCCATTGTGTGGATGTGCCACACTTTCTTTTACTGGTTGTGGACATTTGGGTTCTTCTTAGATTGGGAAATTATGAATAAAACTAATAAATTTAGGCATATTCAAATTTATAGTTTCTTTATTGATCTGTGCAGTGACGGTAAAATTACAGTTCAAAATTATAAAATGAAAAACAGAAATATTAATGAATTCCTTTGGTTTATTTTATTAAAATATGATGGTGAACTAACTTTGGAGTTACTTTAACCAAAGTTTAGGGGCCAACTTTCTCCATCATCTCAAAGGTTGTACAGTATGATAATTAAAGAATCGACTAAGGTTTGACCCTACATATTAGATAATATTGTCAGGAATATGAGTTTGTTATAAAAGACTATTGAAATTAATATTTATAATATTTTTATTATAACTAGTTTGAATTACATGGCTACTCTATGAAAGTCTAAATTCTTTATAAAAGTCTGAACTTACATTGAAATAATTTCAGATTCCTTACATATACTTTGAATTAAATATCTCAAGTAGTTAAATTACTTTATAAAACCTATTCTATTCCAACTACTCCAAACTATTTTGAGAATAGAAAAGATAAGCTTTGTCTTCAAAAACTTAGCTACTGTATCTTTTTCCTTCTAATACTACATTTCAACAAAAATAAAGGATTTCTAAAAATCTGACTACTGTTTTACAATGGCGCTATTTAATAATTTTAAAAATTATATTGATTGAATGGTTACCAGACCAAAACTATAAAAGATAATTTTAATAAACCTTCCTTTATCTAGACATGCTACCACTTTTCTTTTTATAAATGAAATTTTTTAATCAGCACCATTTTAATAAGTAAAAAAAATGCTTTTATTACAAGCTAGCTTTTCTCTACTTCAATTAAACTTCAGCATGACTTTTATCCATAAGGACATACATAGAAAAGACAAACCAATCACATAATTTTCCACGAACTTTGTAGATTTCCATATTGGGGCCATCGACTGTTTTATGTATGGGAAAAATATTACTAAGCTTTGTACAGGTCTTTTGCAGATTCACTTTGAAAAGGGTTTGAATTTGCCAGAAGTTTTGTTTTCAGTTAATAAAATTAAAAATCAGTAATCACAGTTTGTCAATTTGGTTAGCTATAAACAAATAATACAGTTTTTAAGTTTTACCAAATAACCCATAGATAATTTCAGTTTGCTATAATATGAAATAATAATACATACACCATTGAATATTATGCAGCCTTAAAAAAGATGGAAAATTTACCTCTTTCATGTTTACATGGATGGAGCTAGAACATATTCTTCTTAGCAAAGCATCTCATGAATGGAATAAAAAGTATCCAATTCATTAAACCAATTTATAGTTTTCATATAAAAGCTATAATCCAACTGTAGCCCAAGAAGAAGGGTCAAGAGGAGAGGGAGAAGAGGGGAGGTGGGAGGATGGGTATTGGGAGGGTAACATAGCTATGGTTCATTTTACAAGGGCACATGTTAAATTTACTAAGTGTAGACTATAAACGTCTTAACACAATAACTAAGAAAATGCAGTGAAGGCTATGTTAACCAGTTTGGTGAAAATATTTCAAATGGTATATAAAACCAGCACATTGTACCCCATGGTTGCATTAATGTACACAGCTATGATTTAATAAAAAATATCTAGTGAAGACTTGGTGAACATTGAAGAATATCTAATTTTATGTGATTTTCAAAAGTAGGGATTTAAAAAAAAATTCATTATTATCAAATTGTCTTTGAGTATTGAGTGTAATATGAAGGACATTTTATATGTGCCCAAAAATTTCTAACAGCCAACTAAGCACCTAACTATAAATTTCAATATATTAAACAAAACTTAGCCAAGGATGTTTTCACTAAGGAAAATGTGTTTTGTTTTACCTAAAATTAAACAATATACAAACTCCCTAAATTCTGAGAATTACAGTATGTTTTATGCCTATTTTTGTAAAACTGACACCAGATAGTAAGTAGTATGAAAAGTAATTGGCTATAGACAGGAAAGAATAATAAAACTCATTCTAAAATAGTATTAATTTATCATGAGCTGTTATAATGAAAAATTCACTTTAACTCCAGGCTGTTATCTTTTATCATTAGTTTTTTTTTTTCTTGTCAATACTGAAACCAAACACTGCTAATATTATTGGTATTTATGAGGTTTTACAGTCACTAGTAATCTCCTAACAACATTTATTACTACCCACAATGAATTCTAGAAATCACTATCAGCAATTACACGCTGATATCACTCGGGAGATGTGCTTATTTTTATTGGATGCCCAATGTAAAGAACAAAGATAACGATATGAACTCTTTCTATATGGAGGTTAACAATATTTCATAGTGTTCATATTACTGCTTTTCCTACCTAATAATTATGAAAAATAAAGATAGAAGACAATTTCTACTACTTAAAAAATGATACTTTCATTGTTAAATTAAATCACTCAAATATTGTAATATAAGCTACTATAGACTGGTTTCCCAATATTTACAAATTCTCTTATTATTATTTTTAAATGGTTTATGTTGAGACTAATACTGTAAAGAAAAAATTATAACATTTTCCTCTCTTGCTTCATTTTATGTAGCCTCAGTTTTATTTTTTTACTGTTCTTTTTGGTTTCTTTAATTGTGATATTTGACAGTCCCTGTTATTCCAACTGCTTTCATATGAATAATACTAAATCACAGTTGTCACATTGTTGTTGTAATTATGAACTTTACGTGACGGGTCCTTGTCATCAGCTTCTTGGATCTCCTATTCTTAGCCCTAATGATTTCTAAACTTGAGTGTTCTCATTCCCATCACCTTAAAAACTTTGGCTGAAGTTTTGATAACTGGCTGATAGAAGCTCAGCGTTATGCTTTTTTTTTAATATATCATGTTATTTTTTGGGAACGCTATTATTTTGTATTCAGAAATTATTTTTTCTATTTCTTTTTTTAATTTTCTGATATTTTATTAAGTAATTTTTGAAACATACAGTACAGTTGAAAGAAGTATACAGTGATCACTCATACATCTACAGCATACATTTTATAACTTTTTTCTTCTTCAAATGTAGGGAATTTGTTCATAGAGAGGCCACAAGTTTTGTGCCCCTCATCGCAATGACCTTTTCTTCCTTCTCCTAAAATCTAACCATATGCCTCTCAAGCCTCCATATCTTAAAGTTAAAAAATCTAATTCTACATGCTTATACCATGTAAGAAACACATACATGTTATACGTTTTGGACTGCAGATGATAGCCTTAAGTTCTTTTTGTTCTTCTTAAATTTCACTGAATGAACATATTAACCCTATAATATGCTTTTCCAAATTAATGATTACGTGGTCCTATAATGGAACATTTTATTCTATGATTAGTGATGTTTCTAAAAAAGAATAGCATGGAACATTTAACCTGAACAGTAACAACAGTAACAAAAAGCTTTACTCCTCAATTTATGGAATCATTGAATTTGATTTTTGATTTTGAAATCACTGCCATTTGACTTTCAATCTTGAGTCTATTATATTATGATGAATACTAGTAATACTGCTTTTACTGTAATTTACGTTGCCAATACATTAAAATTTGTGGAGGCTGTGGTGGGCAGATTACTTGAGGCCAGGAGTTTGAAACCAGCCTGAGCAAAATAGCAAAACCCCATACACACACAAACACACCCCTATACACACACAAAGCCACCACTGGTAGCATGAGCTTGTGATTCCAGCTACTCATGAGGCTGAGGCAGGGGGACCCTTTGAGCCCTGGAGTTTGAGGATGCTGGAAGCTATGATGATACAACTGCATTCCAGCCTGGGCGATAGAGGAAGACCCTGTCTTAAGACCCTACTCACAATTGGTCCATAAGCACAGGAAAAAGTATTCAACATCACTGGACATCAGGAAAACACACAAAACCTACACTTCTCACCCATTAGGATGGTTATCATTTAAAAGTGGAAATTAACAAGTGTCCGTGGGTGAGGGTATGAAAGAAGTTGGAACTAACTTTTCTGGCACGAATGTAAAGTGGTGCAGCCACTGTGGAAAGGTTTGGCATCTGCTCAGAGTTAAACACAGACTTGCTTACATCAAACTAATTAACATATACTATGCATTTATATACTCAGTTACAATTTAATATAAAAAACTAAAAACAAAAACACAGAGTAGCCATATAATACAGCCATTTCAAAACCAGGTATACACCCAAAAGAATTGCCAGCAGGGACTCAAACAGACAGGATATGCTACATTATAGATTGACCTTAAAATATAGTAAGTAATATAAACAAGACTCAAAATGAAAAATTATTAGAAGAATTTTATTTGTATGAGGCAGCTAGTATAGGCAACTTCCAAGAGATAAAAAGTAAAATAAAGTAAAATAAGCAAGGAATTACTTAATTCCTCGTTCTCTCCTGCCCTCAGAAAGTATCTCAAGATTGGAAGAAAAAGTATCCAATGTACTCAGCCCTACTATGAAACTAATTTATCGTTTTCATATGAAAGCCATAACCCAACTATAACCCAAGAATATGGGGAAAGAGAAGGAGGGGGTGTTTGGGGGGAGGGAGGGTGATTGGTGGGACCATGCCTATGATTCATCTTACAAGGGTACATGTGAATCTTTCTAAATGTAGAATATAAATGTCTTAACACAATAACTAAGAAAATGACATGAAGGCTATGCTGACCAGTTTGGTGAAAATATTTCAGATTGTATATAGAACCAGCACACTGTACCCCATGAGTGCATTAATGTACTCAGCTATGATTTAATTTAAAAAGAAGAAGAAGAATGAAATAGTTCTGGAAATGGATAATGGTTAAAGTTGTACAATATTGTAAAAGTACTTACTAACACTAAAATGTACACTTAAAATAGTTAAAGTGGTACATTTTATATTATGTATATTTTACTAGTACAAGATGAATTATGCATACCTAAAAGAAAGTTGAGTCAAAGACATGAACAGGAAGTTCACATTAGAAAATACACAAATGAACAATAGAATTTATTAAAAGTATTCTGTCTCAGTCATAAGAGATAGTCAAATTAAAAATACAGTTTGATTTCATGGTCCATTTCATATCAGAATGGCCTTAATGACAGAGACTGATCATAGCAAGGGTTGGTAGGGACCTGGAGCAACAGACACTATGATCCACTGCTGGTGAAATGAGGGCTTGGAAAGCTGTGTGCCAGCATCAAATAAAGGCAAAAATAAGCATTACCAATAACTGTGTTTCTAGGTATAAACCAAGAAGAAATATATATATATATATATATGTGTGTGTGTGTGTGTGTGTGTGTGTGTGCAATAATGTTCACAGCAGGAGTTTATTTCTTGGCTCCATATAAGAAATTACATGAATGTCCATCCAGGTAGACTGTATCAACATATTTTGCTATAATTTCATGCAATGGAAAATGATTAAAGAGCACTTACAATAAACATCCTGAATGTACTTCACAGACATAACACTGAGCAAAAGAAACGATACTCAAAAGACTGCATGCTAGCTGATTTAATTTACAAAATTTTCTTTTTTTTTAAATTAAATCATAGCTGTGTACATTAATGCAATCATGGGGTACAATATGCTGGTTTTATGTACCATTTGAAATGTTTCCATTAAACTAGTTAACATAGCTTTCACGGCATTTTCTTAGTTATTATGCTAAGGCATTTATATTCTATACCTAGTAAATTTCACACGTACCCTTGTAAGATGCACCATATGTGTGGTCCCACCAATTACTCTCCAAAAATTTCAAAAATAGCCAAAGTAACCTGTGGTGTCAGATGTCAAAATGGCAGTTAATTGAGGATGGGTATTTACAGGGAAAAGAGAGTGAGGATATGAGATAATGATCCCTGTTTGATATCGATTAAGGTCACCCAGATATTTACTTTCTGCAAGGCACTTAAGTGTCCACATGCATATCAGTAATGTACATACACACATGCGAAAGCTAAACTTTATTAAGATGGTTTGTGTTTTGGAAACAGTACTTGGTGTCTATACCAGAGGACCAAGTCCCCAGCATTTTCTACAAAGCATTTAAATTTATAGGGGAGGAGTGGGATGAAATTCTGCACTGTATTCCTGTCAGAAATCTAGTGCTTATATCTTACATAAGCAATTAATTCTTGCTATGTGTAGATAAGCCTATTGAAGTGAAAACCTTGTAACATCAGTTATAACCATCTTTAATCCTCATCTCTAAAATCTTCAAAGATGACATTCCAAGGATCTTTAATCCTAATCTCTAAAATCTTTTATTTAATTTCCTCATTCCTAACATAGCTTAATATTAGACACATGAATCAAAATGAACTCATTTCACTACTTGCCTAGCTGAATCCTACCTTTTTACACCTTCTATTCAATGTCCTAGTATACTGACCTGGCATCCATTACTAATCTTGATAATAAATTTTTTTCAATTTCTTAGATTTTCGTAGTAATAATGGAAGGAAACTTACCAGTAAAAACCAATAAGAGATAGAATAATTAATTCTCAATTTAACTACCACTAAAAGGATAGATTTGGACTATATATTTGCTGGCAAATTGAAGAAGATATAGTCCCAAAAGGGCATTGTTAATACAGCCATCACATCCTTAGCTATGTAATCAAGGGAATCAGATTTTTTTCTCCATATCGACTTTCTCATCAAAAACATTGAAATATTCCTTTTAATTCTCAGGGGTTTAAAGGGCAATTTTTAAACTTCTCAATTAAGTTTGAGAAGAATTTATCAGGGAGACATCAGGGGGAGGGTTTCATTGGCTAAATTTTGATAATGAAAATTTTTTAATCTATTTTTTTCTCTTTGATTTACCAAATATGGACTTTTCTGGTCAATAGTTGTTTTCACAGTATGCAAAATAAGGAGGATATTTCTGTCTTCTCCCATTCTGTCATCTCACAAAGTTTCACTATCTGTTTTAAGAATGAAATTAAGGGGGAGGGGAGTTTTCTCACTTAAATCTCTTCAATGTTTTCCTCTAAAATAGTGCTTCTAGTGCTAGTAATATACTTGGGGTCTGGGTACACTTTTCTAGATTGAAGAATTTGCCTTATACAAAGAAATAAATATATGCAAGATATACTATGAAAGCTCTGAGAACAAGAATAAGAGCAGGAAACATCAGTAATAAAACAGTAAGCTTCTCAGCCTAGAAAGCATGAGTTGGAATATATTTTGAAAGAAAAGAAAGAAACCAAAAAGGTTCACTTGGCCAAATTTTTGCTTATGTCTGTGGCAGTGAATTTAGTGCTTTATAATACGTCTCTTCCGTCAACTCAGAAATTTAAGATGATTCTGCAAAACAATTTCCTAAGATTGTGACAATGAAGGAAAGCAATGCTTTATACCTGTAAGGAATGGAGTAGTTGTTATAATTCTTTAACAGAAATTTTCCATTCTCTGAATACACACTGTTAGCCCTAGATATGATATCAGACTAGTTGGAGCTAATATTTTTTCACTCTTTCCAAAAGTTTTTCTGTGGGCTTTAGTGTTTCTCCCTTTGCTTTCTCATTGTTTATATTTCCAGGGCACAAGCTCCCATTTATGTCTGAGTATTATTTTAGAATTATATGTTAAATGTCATGGTACTATTTACATTTTTGCTGTATTTCTAAGAAAGAAATTATGAAAGTGTTTATAGTCTGTAAATAAATTACAAATATCACTGACAGGCAATGGACGTATTTTTGAGCTTTGAGCCCCATTATGGTATTTAGACAATAATACCCAGAGGACTGTCATTTAAGTGAACGTCACTGCTTTTACCTGTGAGGTAGAATGCCCACCAAGGGGAACCAATTCTTATGGGGTAGCAAAAATATAACTGAAAAGATAGATCAGCAAAGTACAGTTCCAATACCAGCAGTTTCCACCCTCTGCACTAAGTACTGAATTGTTTTTTTATGTTTTATCCTCTTTCTTATAATGTGGACAATGATGAGATAGAGCTTATTGTTTTAAAATCCTACCAACATAAAATTTATAGATGACTTTTTTAAAAAATAAGATTTAACAGTAAAGTTTACTACACAGCAAGATTCATTATCTATCCTGATTCATCATCAAAAGTGAAACACTGAACTCTTTTCAAATGGTATTATTTCTGCTTTAATTATTCAATAAGTTTTAATTCCCTTTGCTTTTTTTTTCTGTTTAGAAAAAGAACAAGCCTAGAGGCATGAAGGAGATGGCTGTGATTAAAAAGAAAACCTAACATATAATTTAAAATACAATTTTTCAACACTATGAGCACACCCAAGAAATATTGTTCTCCTGAAGTCAAAATGTAAACATCAGAATCTAGGTATTTCTTAAGTCTATTTAGAATTTTATTCCAGACACCCAAATTCATCATTTGTTATCTTTGGAATTCAAATAATAACTCATCTTTTTGCTCTACTACACAAAGAAGTATTTGGAGATGACTTTTTTATTAAAAAATTAAAAAGATAATTTAATGAAACTGAATCATTTACATATCCATAGCTATCAGCTTCATGAAAAGATAATAGTTAATTTTAACATTTTGCTTTTATTGTAAATATATCTTCTGATCAACACCTTATTTTCAAAAAATATGAATTCAGCCTGGATAAGACTGATGTTTGTCTTCTATAATAATTTTTATCTACTAATAATTAGGCAGATTATTTAAGATTCTTCATTGTTCAAAAAAGAATTTGCCTGTAGAAGTCACTACTGGTGATTAACACCTCACCTTTTAATATTCAATATTCAAACTAAGACCTAAAGGAAATGATGTAATAGTACCAGAGAGTTTTTTTAAAACATATCAAGGCCAACAAATTTTATTAAGTAAATAAAAGAACCTTTGTCCTCCTGAAAATTATTTATGCAAAGCAGAAAAATTGTACCTTACAGTGTTTACTGTAAACCTTACTGCTGTTTGTGCATCAAAGTTGTATCTATTCCATTAGAAACTCTCAGCATGTTTCTTTAATAACTAAATTTTTTAGAAAATAAATGGATAGAAGAATAGGACTTGGACTGGTATTGACCCACTTTTGAATTTTGAATGGTGACATTGTCACTAAGAAATATTACTACAGGGAATAGAAAAACAGAGAAACCTGGTATTTGGACATTATGGAAAGAGCACTTAAAATATGTATTTGGTACACCTGAAATAAATAACATTTTGAAAAACACTAGCTTACTGCTCACTATGGCTACTATTATTCAACAAAATGCTAGAAGTCCTAACCATTGCAATTAGGCAAGAGAAGAAGATTGAGGATATTTAAATGGGGAAACAGAAAGTGAAACTCCCACTTTTTGAAAATGACATGATCTTATACCTGAAAAACCCCAAGGACCCAACTACAAATCTCTTAGAAGTGATCAAGGAATATAGCAATGTCTTGGGATACAAAATTATGTCCAAAATTAATGTCCATAGCCTTAATATATGCCACTAACAGTTAAGCTGAGAATAAAATCAAATTCAATAGCTTTTCCAGTATCATCAAAAAAAGATGAAATACCTGGAAATCTAACAAAGAATGTGAAGGATCTCTATAAAGAGAACTATGCAACCCCCAGAAAAGACACAGCAGAAGACATTAACAAATGGAAGAATGTAGCATGTTTATGATTGGGAAAAATCAACATATCAAAATGTCCACACTACCCAAAGTAATCTACACGTTTAATGCAATCCTATGAAAACATCAATGTCATACTTTGAAGAATCTGAAAAAAACAGTACTTTGTTTCATATGGACCAAGAAAAAAGCCTATATAGCTTATACAATTCTTGGAAATAAAAACAAATCTGGAAGCATCACGTTGCCAAACTTCAAGCTATACTATGAGTCTGTAGTGATTAAAATAGCTAGGTACTGGTACAGAAATAGAGATATAGATTTATGGAATAGAATAGAAAATCTAGAGATGAACCCAGCCACATATTGCCATTTGAATTTTGATAAACCAAACAAAACCCACACTGGGGAAAAAAAAATCCGTATTTAATAAATGGTGCTGGGAGAACTGTTTAGCTACATGTGCAAAACTGAAACTGGACCTGCACCTCTCACCATTGACAAAAATAGACTCCTGCTGGTTAAAAGATGAAACAACAAAAATTCTAGAAAAAAGTATGGGGAAAATGCTCTACAAAATTGAAGTAGATAAGGGTAAAGAACTTGAAGACAGAAAAAAAAGAAAAAGATAAAGAGGAAAAAAGATAACAAAAATAAAAAGGAAAAAAGAAGGGGTGGAAGGAAAGAATTGAAGAAAGGAGAGAAAAAGTACAGTAGGAGAAATAGTGATGTTTGGGAAAGTACTTTAACCACACCCACAGTTCTAGGACTTTGGGGGTCCAGGATGCATGGTACCTCAAAGTTGAGAGCTCCTCTCAATTCTGGGCAAAAGCAAGACCCCACTTCTGCCAAGTATAGAAGAAATTAGCAATATGTCCTGGTGGGTACCTACCATACCTTATTCCCAAGCCAAAGCTAGAAAGACTCCCTATATCATTAGCTCATGGCCTCCTTGAGCCAGATCCATGCCATGACCCCTCAGCCATACCAATGCTATGACCCTTCTGCCCTCAGAAAAGTGGGAAAAAAGGTAAAAATCACAATAATAATAGATAATGAAAATTAAAAATACAAGGGGCAGCACCTGTGGCTCAAAGGAGTAGGGCGCTAGCCCCATGTGCCAGAGGTGGTGGGTTCAAACCTAACCCTGGCCAAAACACTTCCAAAAAAAAAAAAAAAATTAAAAATACAATTATGTAAAATAAAGAAGAGAGCAAAGAAGGTATATCTTTGCTGTTGTATAAGAAATTCATTTGGGAAAGGTGATGAGAAAAGTAGAAATATTTCTACTAAAAGGAGAGATAAAAGAGAGAAATAAAAAAGAAGGAAAGTGGGCTGAAAAACCATAACAAAAATGGAGGAGCCCTTGCTATTGAAAAAGGGGCTGAAAAACCATAACAAAAATGGAGGAGCCCTTGCTATTGAAAAAAGTAAGAATGAAAAAAAATAAAAATACAAACAAACAAAAAAAAATCTAAGCAGAAACAACAACAGACAAAAAAGAAAAGAAAAATTAAGAAAAAAATTGAAAAAAGGAGCAAAAAATATAAAACCTTATATGTATGTGTGCACATATATATGTATAATATATACATACATATACACACATCTATATTATACATATATATAGCAACATATTGCCTATATACCAAGTGTCCTGTAGTATTAGGAGACAGTGAGCACAGGCTGGATTTACTTTACATGATGGCAGTGAGAAGCCACTCTCTAGTTTCAAAGGAGACCATATCTTGTCTTCCTGACTTCTTGGCCCTTAATTTGGGCCTGTTCGTTTCATCAGCATTCAGTCCCCGTAGGACTGGGGTTCCAAAGCTCCCACTAAAGTTCCCAGGAATCCCGTCAATACCTTCTGACAACAAAGCAGCTCTCACAGAGGGTGCAGAGGAGCTTAGCTCACCTCAAGAATGGTCAGGCGAGCTCAATAAGCCCATGAGAGCTGGCCATGCACTAGGACCCTTCAGATTGTTCCTCCCCGTGCATGGCCTTCCCACAATGGTAGCACCCTGCCAAGAGTCAAACCGATGAGGAACCATCCTACTCCATCTTCACCCACGTCACTGGAAGCCATTTAAGCGTGCTTGCTACTCCAGTAAGCAGCCCCAGTCCAAAATCAAATACTGTAGGACATCCCTTACCTGTCCCAGTCCTCTGCCAGAAAGCCTGCCATCCATCTGGCCTCTGCTCATACCAAGCACCTGCCTTCTATGTCAGTTTTCCTCAGGTCCCAACCTCCTCGTTGGCTCCTGAAGTCTCCCATTGCTTCACTATGTCGCCAGAGTGATAGTTCTGTGTAGATTGCCCCTGCCAAAGGTGGCTGGCATCCATTTTGCCCTGTCTTACAGCCAGTAGTTGACAAGGAGATGTCTCTAGTTTGACATCTTGTTCTGTCCTCCTTGCTGCTCTTTTTAATGAGCATATGTCTCAGAATAAACATCAGGTGTGAAAAGCAAATCACCTGTTCCTCTGCCAGTTATCAGTTACTTCCTCTCATAATTTAGTGCTTCTATATATTATAATAGTGATTTGATCAAGACTTTAGAATCTCAGATCTTTTCAATACCAACTGAACGATAATATACTTTAGGAAAATCAATTTACTTCTGCGTACCTTAACTTCCTTATCTCTAAAATAAGAATAAACACAGTGGTATCTATTGTACTGAGTTCTGATGAATATTAACAGATAAAATTTATATAAAGTTTCTAGAATAAATTCTAACACAAAATCACATAGACTTATTTGAATAGTTGAAAAAATTAAAAGGATAACATTAATTTAAAAAATTTTGATTATCATGCCAAATATAAACCAATCCCCATGTATAGCAGGTTCCCAAACAGTAAAATTATTGGCATTATGGTCATCATCATGATGATATCATATACTAAGGGAAAGTTACAAGTATATTTCAAAGTATATCAGTAGATAGATGCTTATGTCTACTGAGGTATGCAGAAGATAAGTTAAACTTATTGGCCTACATATTTTACACATATAAAACTGACTACATAAAATATCTAATTTCTCTAGGTTAGAAGTGAGGCTAGATAATTCTGTAAAACAGGCAGTATGTATTAATAGCAGAATGTATACAAAATCATCAAATAATGCCCAACATTTTATTTTATTTTTTATCATATTTAATGTAGCTCTTTCTTATAGTACTTTTTGAGGTCATATTACCAGTATAATCGTTCACCTTTTTTTCTTCCTCATGGAGCAAGAAACTCATCAATATTCTTGGCTAACTGCCACCAACAAGTAGCTCTTCATATCCATCTTTAGTAAACTTTTTTAAATTAAATCATAAATACATAGATCATGTATACATTAATGCATTTATGGGTACAATGTGTTGATTTCATATAGAATTAGGAACACTTACATCACACTGGTTAATATATACCTCATCTCATTTACTTAGTTATTGTGTTAAGACATTTATACTCTATACTAATATAAGTCATGTCTGTAGTTTAAGAAACAAATAGTATAGTACTATAATAGTAAGCTATGAAATTATCTAGATTTGTGATAATCCCAAAAATTCTTTGAAATATCAAAAACCATGCATCATAGAAGCAATTTCTATGCTCACTTCAATACCATTTCTAATAAGAATGGTATTGACCTTGACCATGGTACAGTCATGCCTATTTTAGCTTTAAATCAATCTTAAAAGGTGGATTAATCAATATTTCCACTTTCTGAAGCCCATCATTTCATATTTTACCATATTAACCCCGTGGCATTTTCATAATGAGGTTACAGTTGTTGTCAGATTAACATAAATTGCTTAATTAATTTTCCTCATATCATTAAAAGCAGCAACGCCATTAATGTCACTGAGACCAAAAACATAAATACAACATTAGAAAACTGAAACACTTCTTCATCTCACTGTAGCAATTCCTTAAATAAAACAGCCCAAATAATTAACGTTGACCTACTTAGTGTAACAATTTCAGGAACAAAATTAAGACACTTTACATTCTGCTTCAAAGTTTAATCCCAGTAGCCAAAGCAGTAGTAAAGAAAACTAAAAATGTTTAAAGAATCATGGAGAAAAAAATAAAGTCTCAAAAATTTGAAGGCAAAAGTGTTCAAATGTTTAGAATTAAGGCCTCAGGGGACTGTAGAAATTATGAATTTTATCTAGAGACCAAAGATTGATAGATCATCACTGTGACAGGAAATCTGTATTTCAGCAAAGCAACTAGAAAAAAAAAATCCTGCAGACAAAAATAAAAAACATCAACTGGATCTTAGCTACATTTTGATGCTCTGCTCTATCCATTTAGTTTGCTTAATGGTTTGTTAATTTATTACTCGTGTTAAACGTTTTAATTCAGGAAATATTTGGAAGAAGCAGAGAACATGCTCATCAGATATATTTATGGATGACACAGTGCTGTATGTCATATTGACCTTTCCTTCCCAGAATCCTTTGGTGGTCCATCTGGGAGTGAGGTAGCAGCAATCGCAGAGCTGGGAGGGAGAAGGGAGAACTAACAGCAACGATTAACCAAGAATCTAGTCATCTGAATTTCTTTCTACCACCCTTGTACCAGTAGCAATAAAAAGGATTTTATTCTAAGCTATTTGAACAAACAGGAAAAAACTAAAACTACTAAATTTAGTAATGATGTCTATGAATAAAATTCTTTTACTCTTCTAGGATTTTGAAGCAGTGGGTTGCGAGCCTAAGTGGTCCCTTCTCTTTCTATAAATACAGTGCAACTTGCAGGCCAGCAGGCTCCACAGAGGCGGGCAGTATTTCTATCAGTCATCATATTTACGGCAGTATCTGGTAAATATAGCTGACACACATCAGCTATCTAGGCCTCTAATCCATCCGAATGGTTATTTGAGATCTGTTACTCAACTTAGGAATGACGCTTGTGTGAGGACATGGATGTGAAACTGAAATACCAATCATAGAAAATGAGACATAAATGACAAAAGGGAAAGTCGTTGGATCTCTTCACATCTAGGTATTACAGCCAATTTGCTTGGATATATTTCCATTCCAGAATAATATAGAGACATATCTCTCCTCAGAGACATTTCTAGGGCAAAAGATAAAGACACATTTCTTCTTTCTTTAGAGAGATTTGCTTAACTCCAAAGTAAAAAGGCCAATGTCTCTCCAAAAGGGAGAATGGGTGAGTTTACTAGCAGGCTGTGCATAAGACCAGATGCTTCTAAGACTGAAGTTCCTCTACTGTATTGCAACCTGCTAGGTACGCAGGCAATTCCTGGCCCTCAAGATGGCACCTTATGGGAACTGGGGCCCAAAGAACAGGTGTCATAATTGTACTATCTGTAAGTAAGAAATTGTTTCAATCCATTTGGGTTCATTGTCTCATTATTAGACACATCTATGAAATTACGGCAAACAACCTAGTAATTACTGTTTAAAACTGATTGGTTACTTTAACATAAATAGTGTACTTAATATTTTATTATTTCAAAAATCAAGTTTATTGAAGTAAATTTACATGGAATAAAATAACCAGTTTTAAGTGTGCAATTTGACGAGATTTGATGTATGTGCTGAGTTACGTAAACCCCTCTCGCCCTGTGTTTCCCTGTGCCTCATTGGAGTTAACTGCTTAACTTCATGCCCATGTCTTTGCAAACACTGATCTGTTTCCATCACTGTACTTCTGTGTTGTAGAATGCTATACTAATGGACTCAGACAGTTGCATTCTATGATGTCTAGGTTATTTCACTTGGCTCAACTCATTTAAGCCTTATCCATATTGCTGAGTGTATCCGGAATTTGGTCCTGTTATTACTGAATAGCATCCATTGCATTGATTTATCCTAATATATCTTTTTCGTCACAGTTGATAGGCAGTTGGACTGAGTCAAGTTTCTAGCTCTTATAAATAAAATTTCCATAAACAATAGAAGACATACAATTGTATGGCAGATGATTTTAATTTTCTTGAGAAATGACTAGGGGTTGATATTCTTGCATCAAAAAGAAAGTGAATATTTAAATGCATAGGACACAGACAAACTGACACAGTAGTTGGGTCATTTTGTACTACCATGAAAACAGGTGAGCACATACTTGCCAATACTTGACATATTCAAACTTTTATGATTTTAAGTTTTATTTCCTCAATTAAAAAAATTACATTTAATATATATTTCATTTGTTCATTTTCTACCAATGTGTCTTATTTTTGTTTCCTCTCTGTCACCCCAATTATATACTCAGATCACTGTCCTCAAATTTAATAATGTTCTGTTCTTCATTTTAAGTCCTTTTTCCCTCATTTTGACTAGTTCTTTTATTCTTCACTATTTTAATCTTATCTAATGCATTTTTATTACAGATATCTTCTTTTTTATCAACATAAATTCTACTTACACCTTTGGCAGATCTTGCAGCTCCCTCACTATGATGGTCGTGTTTTCTTTTTCTACCTTACAAAGAGAGGATATTTGTAATAGTTGCTTTAATGTTCTTGGTTGTAAATTTATCATCTCTATCAGTTATGGTTCCATTTTTCTTCATTAATTTTATTCAATTTTTATTCTGTTAAGATTTTTATTTCACTGTCTCTTTGTGTGATCAGAAAAAATTTTTATTAAATACCAGATCTTGTGAATTTTAACTTATGAGGCACTTGATTTTGGTTTATTCTTTAAACCAAAATAGTTCAGGTCTTTATTCGGAATTTCAGTGACTTAAATCAATTTGATTACACTAAATTTATTAGAGAATGTTAAAAGCTACATGAAATCTAGTGTTGATTTGGCCCAACTATTGAGGAGTAACTTCTGACATCATTATGATCTGTTCAGTTGATATAAAATCTTTCCTACCTTTCTATGAGTTCAGGGCATTGCTCATTCTACTACTTTCTGGGTTGCTTTGTTTCTCCCAGCCACAGATACATTTTTCTTGTTCGCATGCCAATCAGCACTCAGTAGGTTTAATTCTCAAAGGACTTTGTATATACGGAAAAATTGAGTTGGCAAGGTCTATGTGATCTTCAACTTAGTATTGTGGTAAAAAAAAAAAAAGAAAAGGATTGGTTGACTCTTCCGTATTAAACAAAAATTATGGTTCATTAACCTTTCTGTAAATAATCAAGGGACTTTCTCTTTTATGATGTCTCTATTTGTAATGTTGTTAGCATAAGTAGGAAAGTGAGACATGAGAAGAAGAGGCATGAAGTAAGCTATAAAAATAAATGAGATACTGAGTGAGAAAACACACTACTAGGTAAAGGTAGTTGTAGGTATCACAGAATGTTAGTGTGACAAAAATGAAACATGACCAGAAAGAAAAATGAGAACAAACAATGTAAACAAAGGAGATAGTAAGAGAACATACTGCAGTGATAATAAAGATAAGGGTAACCACAGTTGTCATAAGAAACATAACAGAAACAACCCAGGGCACACTATGCATTACAGTTCGGGCTCACAATGGGTTTGGGACATCACACACATCCTGGCCTAAAGTTAAAAACTCCCCCTGCTGGCAGGAAAGAGACAGCATCCTTATTGGTCACAAAAAAAAAAAAAAAAAGAAAGAAAAGAAAAGAAAAGAAGAATAAGAGGGAGGAGGAGGAAGAGAAGGAAGGACAGAGAACACTGTCACAAAGAAAGAGAGGCCAGAGGACAAAGGAGGATGCGGATAACCCAGGACTACAGTCTGTTCATAAGGGTGTCTGCTCTTACCCCCTTTAAAAAATGAACTTTCACTTTGGTAAACTTTACTCCTTGCCATTTCAAAACTGTCTTTTGCTTTCATACTTGGATCATGAAAAGACAAAAACCAAAGTGTTCAACAGTTGGTAACAGTGTCACCTCAATCAATAAAAACATCCCTATATTTCAATAAGGTGCAGTTATTTTTACATGTATTCATGTTCAAATTGTAACAACGTGCACAGTGGCAGAATCTATCCGCTGATCCTTTGCCCCTTCAAAATCTTAACGATTTTTAAGATGTTTGGCAATAAGAACTTATTTTATCTTGACTTTCCTTGCTCTGTAAAATACAATGAGCTATTCTCCAAGTAATGGAGGGGTTTTTTAGAGGAAAATATTATTTCAGACCCAACTCTTGGTGATAAGAATACACACACAATAGATTTCTTTCTTTTATTAAGTATCTATTGAATAGGCATTATATATATAGGGCTGCTTTATTCAGAGTATAAATAAAATCCTCCTTTTTTTGATTTTACATTGATGTGGACTTGATGTGAAACTATTTTATAACTTGTTTTCGTTACTCCTATTGTTTCATTTATTATAAGAATATTATATTCATAATAAGAGTGAATATAGTATAGTATTTTAATATATGAGTGGTTTAGGGTTATTACTTAATTGTAATATTTGCACAATACTTTCATTTTGGGGAAAGACTAAAATTGTTTAGGGGTGAAGACCAAAAATTTAATTTGTTATTATTTTGTAAACTCAGATTTTGTCCCAAGAAAATGTATTATCAATGAAGAATTAGTCAATTACTTAGCCTGCCATGAAGTTTCAAATTTCAGAGAATCTCTGCAGTATCTGGAAGAATCATAAACTAATGCCATGCTTTCTGGTAAGGCAATTAGCACACTGATAAATTAGGTAATTCCAACTAAGCACCACTATAATTATAATTATCACAGGTCAGTGTGTAGTAACTTTTGAAAATGCTTCATATCTTCTTCCTTACTAAATCAGTAATTTATTACATAACTTTTATCTTCAGAGTGCAAAGCTCATATCTCTCCAATTATTGGTCTACTCATGTATATATAGCAAAAATGTAATGAAAAGAGGAATAAAACAAGTAAGTTGGCTACTTTCTTCTTTGTATTTATTTATTTCTTCTATGTATTTGTTTATTTGTTTTATGTTTATTGGGCCATTATATTGCTCTAAAATCAAAAATCATACAAAATATTTGCTAATTGAAAACAGTGCTTCTAGTAATCTAATAAGGGACAGAAAAATGTAAAAATAATAGTATAATTATTCTCATATAGTTAGTGCATTGATTTTTGGATAGTGAAAAATCAGCTATTTTTATGGTTAAATTGCATGTATAAATGTCACTAAATTCCTTACAAATAGAAATCTGAGATGGAATCATCACAACTTGTAAGATTTACACTGACAGAAAAAAAAAAGGTAAAAATTAAATTTAGTGATATGTTCCTTAATTCCATTCATAGAACACAGCATACACATACTTTAGAATAATTCATATGTTTTGATTCTTTAGTGGGATAAAATCTGAGAGTATTAAGATGGCTTTGCTGAGGGTGATTTTAGCAACATTAGTAGCCAATATATTGGGGACAGGAAAGTGTATTATGCTCCACTAAGTAGAATATTGTTTGAATCTCCAGTGAATTTCCTTAGCTATAAAATGAGGTTATTGAAGTAGATGATCTTTAATATTCTTTTATGTCTGATAATTCTTTTCTTTCTTTCTTTTTTTTTTTTTTTTTTTTTGCAGTTTTTGGCCGGGGCCAGGTTTGAACCTGCTACCTCTGGTATGTGGGGCCAGTGCCCTACTCCTTTGAGCCATAGGCACCACCCTCTGATAATTCTTTTCTAAGCCTTTCAGTTTTCATACAAAAAACTACTGATGAGAGTGGGTCTGCAAGAGGAAAAAAAAATGGAAAGGCTGGTGAAGACTGGCAAGAGTCTTCTTGTATTTGGCTGTGTTGAAAAAAACCTGGTTCTCAGTTTAATTTATAAGTTCTATTTTTTTAAGTTTTTTTGGTAAATCGTGGGAGAAATGCATACTAAAATTATTTCCAGAAATAAAATACTCATCAATTAAAGAAAAGAAATTTATGGGTACACAATGTAGCTACCCCTACCAGCCCTATTCTGGTTTAGATTATAGCTACCCATGTTTCCCTGAAAATAAAGCACTGTCTTATGTTTATTTTTTCTCAAGACACACTAGGTCTTATTTTCAGGGGATGTCTTCCCCTCCTTGCTGAAATGTCTTCATAGCCACGCCCATCACTAGATCTTCTTATTGGGGTAGGGCTTATATTTAACAAATGCATAGAAATCCTGCTAGGGCTTATTTTGGGGTAGGTCTTATTTTCCAGGAAACACGGTATTAAGATTAGTATTGGTTCTATGTTGTCCCTTTATTCTTCACATTAATTATCTCATAATCAGATATGTATTTTCCTTCTTAGACAAAGTCCTGTCACTAGCTATGCAGGCTTCAATTACATGTCAAGTAAATGGCCCTTAAAACCTACTCATCTAGCTCTACAATTCTAAGCATTTACTTCTAGAATTATTTCAGTGACAATTATCTACTAAAGGTCTTCAAATTTTGACCTTTACTTCTATATTGCACAAATATCCGATTCTAGTATTGGTGATATCTTATTAGTAAATTTAGCCTTAGTCTATGGTCCATGATCTTGCTTATTATCCAAACTTTACACATTTGCATTTAAACCAACTTAACATGATGGAATACTGTGTATCTGAAGTGGCAATATTGTAGGGTAGTGAAAGATTCTCAACTTTCCCTAGTATAAGAAAAGGAAATTCTGAAAGGGAACAGAACTGTGAGGACAGCAGGTGGCCTCACTGAACACAAGATCCAGAGAAAATTTCCTGGAATCTCTCAAGCAATGTTATGCTTAATGAAAGCCCAAATCTCCCTGCAAATGTTTTGCTAATTTCTCCCACACTTCCATTCAGCTGGTCTTCTCTACTTCTGGGGTGGTGACTTTCTAAGTGTTACATTTGTTCTATTCCAGCTGAGGCTGGAACATGAGCTGCAGCCCATATGTATTTTACTTGCTTCCTTTTAAAATCTCTCTTTCAAAAAATATTCACCAAAAAAACATGCATTTTTTTTTAGCAGATTTACTGCAATTTTTGAGTTTTGAATGGAGTTATCTAATGCAGCACAAAGGCTAAGCTGTCTTTAGTAACTCTACACTGGTTTCTCTCTCGCTTCTTTTCTCTTCACCCTCTTCCTTTACTATGTAGACCCATTCTTAAGAGATTCCACATGAATATTTGCACACCCAGGGAGTTGAGGTACACAGAAGAGTGAACATTCTTCTTTGCAATGCACCTGAGAAGAGAGTCATACTTGTGGGTACTTTTCTTTTTTCCTTACAGAGACTGTACCTAAAGAAGTTTCACCATCTTTGTGGAACTGGAGTCAAACTTCTTCAAACTGAGAGGAGAGAGATTGAAGAAGTAGGAGATGCCAGACAAGGTAGAATTCTCTAGCAAGACCTGTTCTACAGAAGCCATTTCTAATTGTCAATAGTTAACATATATTACAAGGACTGAGTGGTTGTATCTTGGCTTAGTTCCTAGTTTCCTTGCGGCTAGGCTTCTTACAGACATTAACTGAGTTTAAGACATTAGCCTTGTATAAATCATAAAATTTAGGGGAAAAAAAGAACATACTGTTAAATGATAATAAAAAATTTATCACTTATCCTAAAGATAATCTTAGATATTCTGAGTTTCCCCTGAAAGTAGATTCTTACTGCTTCACGCTCATTATAGTGTGCCTAGAATGCTGGAGGGATTCGCTTCATTCTTTTTTTTGCCTATTTCACTCTTGGAATACAGAGTGACTAATAAGCCTGTGTTTCCAAAAGGGTCATTCTTTAGACCCCATTTCCCATCTTTCTTGTGAGCATTCAGCAATGGCCCTTGAAAAAGTTAGTTGGACACAAACTTCCCCTATGTTTGGCCTCCTAGGGAATTTAAACTGCCATGGCAGCCGATAAGTGAACTTGAAAAAAATTGCTAAAATTCAGTCTGGTGATTACCTTTTTATACTTTGTTTTTATAAGATAAATTTATTTGGATTCCACATGTGAGCTCTGACAGTTAACTTTGTGAAGTCAACCTAGAAAAAGTGCTACATACCTTATTGCTGAATGTTACTCTAGTTACCAGATGGCCAAGGAGAGTTCTTCAAAAGTGACAGTGGTTAAGATAGGTAGCACTTTTTCTAGGATAGTTCACAAACTTGATTGTCTGACCTCATATAAGTGGAATTATACAGTATTTGTCCTCTTGTACCTGCCAACTTGTTACAGTTGGCATAACGTCCTCCGTGTCTATTTTGTCTATTTGTGTCCCAAATATCAGCATTTCCATCTTTCTCCAATGCTATATAGTACTCTATTGTATACACGTACATCACATTTGTTTTTATCCACTCATCTACTGACAGACACTTGGGTTGCTTCCATATCTTGGCTACTGTGAACAATTCTGTAATGAATATGGGAATGCAAATATCTTGGTGGCATACTGATTTCAACTCCCTTGGATACATACCCTGTAGGGGATTGCTGGATCATATCACAGTTCTAGAGAATGGTGGAAGGAGGGAAGGGGCAAAGGGATATATGGCTCCAGAAGTACAAAGTTCCAATTTGGAGGAATTCATTTTAGTGATCTATTACACTGTATAATGACCGCAGTTAATGATAAAGATATTTTGCACTTGTTTAAGAAATATTTTTTAATATTTTTTGCCACAAAATAATAGTACATTAGTGACATGATGGATATGTTAATTAGCTTGATTTAATCTTTCTAAAATGTGTGCATAGATCAGAACACAATGTACGCCACATATGTACACAATTATTATTTGCCAATTAGAAAAATCTGTTTCTTTTCACCTGTGTGTAATATGTTCCCCTTTTGTAAACTTCACTACCAAAAAGGAAAATATATAAGTTACATCTTTTCTTTAAGGAATCCACATTTAGGGTTTTAGGTACATAGGTCATCTTGCAGCCAAAGGGATAGGCTTAAAATATTTCTGTCTGTAAATAATCTCAATTGTCATTTTTACTTTTAGAGTGATAATTTACTGCATATTTCTGTATTCTAATGGAAGTATGCATTTTGAGTCATAGCTTGTGAGGGGTTGTCTGACTGTAAATTATAAATTTATAAGTAGAATGTTTTTATCATTAATATACTTAAGGTAATATTTTTAATATAAATATGCTCAAATGATAATGAATAAGTTACATTCTAATGTCATTAGAAAATAAAATTTTATAAGAACATTAATTGCATAAAATATTACAAATGTCTCTTTTCTGAATAAATTTTGACACATGCTACAACACAGATGAACCTTGAAAACTCACTAAGTGAAATAAGTGAGACACAAAGAGATAATATTGCATGATTCCACTTCTATATGATTCTTTAGTAGTCAAATTCATAGAGACAGAAAATAAGAATGGTGGTTGCCTGGGGAAAGTTATATTTAATAGGTACAGAGTTGCAGTTTGAGAAGATGAAAACTTTCTGAAAATGGATGGTGGTGATGGTTGCACAACAAAGTGAATGTACTTAATTAATGTCATGGAAATATAATCTAAAAATGGTTAAAATGATTTTTTTTTTGAGACAAGAGTCTCAAGCTGTCACCCTGGGTAAAGTGTCATGGTATCACAGCCACAGCAACCTCAAACTCTCAGGCTTAAGAGATTCTCTTGTCTCAGTTTTCCAAGTAGTTAGGACTATAGGCACCCGCCACAACACCCAGCTATTTATTTTGTTGTTGTTGTTGCAGTTATTGTCATTATTGTTTTAGCTGGCCCAGGCAGGATTCAAACCAGCTAGCCTTGGTGTATGTGACCAGCGCCCTATGCACTGAACTACAGGAGCTATCCAAAATGATAATTTTTGTTATGCTTATTTAACCTTACTAGAAAAGACACCCCCCCAAAAAAACCCAACTCTTTCAGAGTATGTATCAAACCCCTCAACAAATGGCTGTATCTACAGCTGAGATCAGAGAAGTACAAGAGGAACTTAGGGAACTTGCCCTGACAGAGAGCAATGAAGTGGTTTTAAAAAAGTCAAAAAGATATAGGACATAGGCTGAAAACATTCCAATGGCGAAAGTTGAAATGATTTCAGCACCAAAGTAAATAATAACCCAATTAAATCATAACCCAAATGAGTTCACAGTGATATAAATAAATGATTGGCTAATGCCTAACACGGGGACAACTTCTCCATGCAGAATAAACCCGGTTCATAAATATAAAAAGAATGAAATAGAAAAATATCACTAATATACCACAGTAATAATTGCTAGAGACAAGATCTCCAGATTCATGCTAATACTAGTAAATGAATGTTTATGGACAAACTATATAACATATTTTGCAAATACAAATGGGGACAATGATATTATATTGGAGAAACCTGGCAGAGACTGTAGAGCTATTCATTTTTTCCTTGATAACACAGATAAGATATTATAGCCCAGCTTATATGCTGTACTAAGAAAGGCACATCACCTCCGTGGTATTCTCTCTCAAAATACATAATTTTAACTATGGTAGAAGCTCTATAGATGACCACCTCCCTACATTGACCACCTCCTTAAGTTGAACTAATTTTCACAGACCAGACATGCACCACATGCACTCAGTGTACAGTGGGCCTAGTGCCTTATGTGGACTACCTCTGTATGTTGACCAGTTTGGTACAATCCTTTGGGTAGTCAGCTTACAGAGGTTCTGCTGTCTATTATGAATAGACTATCATATAGACCCCAAATGGAGACAGAATATACAAAATACTTAACCATTACTCTTCTAAATTATCAAGATAAAGAAAAACAAAACTGAAGATCTGTCATAGATTGGAAGAATAAAAGATCAGTAACATTAAATACAATGTAGATACTGAATTGTATCCTGAAACAGAGAAAGGATATTAGCAAAAACACTGGTGAAATACAAATAAATTACATAGTTTAGTTAATAACCAGTTATTTAGGTTTTTTGTTGTACCATGGGTATGTAAGATATTAACATTAGGATAAGCGGGGTGAAGCGTATGTGGGAGCTCTACATGCACTTTATTAAACTGTGCTGTTAGTCTAAAATTATTTTATAGTAAAAAATACATTTAAAAAATTAATTTCACCCATTCTTTAAAATAGGGGTTTTATCAGGGTAATTATTTTTATCTCTCTCTCCCTGCTCTATTATTTTAGATACTTAAAATTGACAAAATGCTAATTATTTACCCATGTACATATTCCTTAAATTTTCATTCTTTCATTCATCCATTCATTTAATAATTCATTAATTTTAATAATTAATAATTCATTAATATTTTCAACATTCAATTTTCACAGTATAAGGTTTTACAACATAGAAATGAATGCAAAAATTCTGATGATCTTATTTTTAGAATTTTAATTGGCATTTCAATATAATATTTAACATGGTTTCTCTCGCTTTTTAGTAATATAACCTACATTTTTCATTTTAAATAAGGACTATCTGGAAAAATCATATCTGCATTTGTATATTAGTCTAATTCTTGTTCAAATTCCCTTTTGTAATTAATTTAATCATTTATATTTTACCAAATCTCTGGTGAGATGATATTAAATTGATGTTCTTTGTTTTCCTATTGTTTACAAAATGCTGAGAAAAACAAAAATGAAATCTAAGGAAGCCTATAATAGAACAGTCTATAAGGAATATTTTCCCTGCTCTTCTGTTTGATGTTTAGTTACAACCATTTCATTTCTAAATCTGAACTCATAATCTACATAAGACCAAAAAAAATTATGATTAATTCTCTAAACAAAATTAGATCTAATGCAGACATAACAAAATCTTTTCATTCAAATCATTTTAAATCTTGCCAGTCTTTTTCAATGAAGCTTTCAGGAAATAATCTATCAAAATATGAAGTGTGTGTGTAAACACCATCAATAAATAAACATATGAAAATACATCTTTGAAAATATAGAACCATCTGTTTATCTTGTATACTGAGTTGCTACAAAATATGATTTCTGACTTGATATTTTCATTCCTACAGGCTGTAAGACTGTCTATCACTTTGCTTGATAAAGCAGTAAAAAAACATGACAGTTGTCAGAAAGGATTTCTATGAACTTCCTTGTAAATAAAAAGAAAGAGCATACTCTTTTTGATCTTTGTCCAAGTGATCTCAGCTCTAAGTGCTGGGAAAGTAAGTGGAATGAAAGATAATTTCATTTTGAAAGCTACTGCTAACTGATACTGAAATGATAATAATTAATTCTCCAGCATGGCCTTAAATCAAAACTGTAAAATAGATGACTTTTAAATTTGAGCATCTTAATGAAGATTATTCTATATTCTTTTTTCTCTCCTATCCTTTCTAATTCTGTAATTTTTGCACCTATTGGTGCCACCTCTGCATCCCTATGCCCTGCTTGTATAACTTTGTGTGGAAATTTGACTTGTACATAAATGTTCTTAGCAACTTTATTAGCTATAAAGAAAGAACAACCCAAGTGTTTATAAACAAGTACATGTATTGGGGTCCCACCCCAGAGGCAGGGTCCACTAAGACCTGTGGAACTGGTGTGACTGACTAAAGAAATATAAAGTCAGGAATAACAACAAAGAAAGACACAGGAGACCCAGAACAGAATTTTGAAAGGTGGGACTCAGGGGACCACCGCTCATTTTGGGCTCTGTAGTGGCCCTAAGTCTCTGTTCCACTCAGCTTTTACTAAAACCTCTTTGTGCAGGTGGTAAGCTGGGGGGAGGGCACAAAGACATCAGCAGTTTCTCTGAGTGAGCATATCAGCTTCTATTGTTAATACTGTTAATTTTAAGGATTTGAGCAGTTTTAAGAAATCTGGAATTTGCTCCTTGTGTGGGGGCAGCCTCCTGTCTGGAGTCACACACACAGATTCCTAGGGAGGTGCTAAACTCCACCAGTTCTCTGTGGAGTAAAACACCGCTGGCATTAACCTCCTCTGAAGAATCAGTGGGAAGGAGGCATTTTCCTCTCATCACCACCGCAGAGGATTTTCCTCTGCAATAAGGGATATAAGCCCTCCTGCCTATATCTCAGGGTTTGAGCTGTTCCCTTGCTTTCTGCCCCAGCCAAATGTAAATCTCCGTAATGGGTATCTGCTTTGTCTGTTTAATGTGCAGGAAACAACCTGGATGATGTATCTTTTCTAGATCTTATCGTAGCCTCTTCTATGGGCGTGGTGTTCCCTCAGAGTGTTCACAGACTCAGCAGGGGTATTTGTATAAGCAGTATTCCTAGTAGGCCAGAGTTTCAAGAAAGCCTGGAAATTTGATCAGATAAGAAATATAGCAGTGGCTGGCTTAAAGGTAAATGAGCTGACTTTTCTTTGTTCCAACTCCTTCAACTTACTTTTTAATTTTCCATTTTTCTGGGCGTGCCTTCCCCTGCCAAGAATGGGGTCTTCAGTCTCCATTCTGCCTGCATACGTGAATAAACAAATGTTTGTATACTCATGCAATGGAATGACATGGAAATGAAAACATCTTACGCTGACATGTGTGAATGAGACTCAAAGTGTTTACCCTGGGTGAAAGAAAGTGGGCGTAGAAGACTACATACTGAGTAATTCCGTTCATAGAAAACTAAAACACACCAAGCAATCTTTTGTAACAGAAAGCAGATATTTGTAATCCTACCACTTTATTGTAGGGAACAAATTATCTTTTAAACCTAGTAAAATAAGAAAAATATAGGTATATATTCTTAACTTTAACTTCATTATTAGCACTTCTGGAGTTCTAGGTTATGATTAGTATTATATTTCCTTTGTCTATCAAGCTTTTTTCCACATTTCTTTTAGTGTAAGTCTGTAGGTAATAGATCTGTTTGTCTTTGTCTGAACAAACTATACTTCATCTTCACTTTTGAAAGATATTTTCACTAGGTATAATATTCTGAGTTGAATTTTCCTATTCCTTCTTTTACTTGAATGACACTCTAATGTCTTCTGGCTTAGATTCTCTCTAAAAAGGAATCTTTTGTATTTCCTTTTTTTATGCATTGCAGACAAGGTACCTTGCTTTCTGATTGTACTTAAAAATTTCTTCTTCATGTTTGGTTTCCATAAATTTGTTTTTGGTGTATCTGGGTGGATGTATTGAATCTGTGTATTTTTTATGTGTGTGCTTGTTTTATTTTTCCGTTTATGGGTTTAATCTGGTTCTTGATGTGTTATTTAACTTTGCAATTTTTTTTAAATTTACACCATTTAAAAATATTCTGTTTATTGTTTTCCTTTTGATGTTCCAATTACATTTTAAGTAGTTTGTTTTTCTCATGGTCTGGCCCTGCTGCTTAATTCATCTCTTAAAAAAATGAGCTATTTTACCTTTTGTTGTTCAGTTTTAGTTTTTAATGTCTATGGGTACATAATAATTGTATGTACTTATAGAATACCTATGAAGCTTTGATACAGGTATACACGTGTATTAATCCAATCAGGGTAACTGCAGTGTCCATTGCTTCAGACATTTATCCTTTCTCTGTGTTAGGAGCATTTATTTTATTTTCCTACATCTTTTTGGGTTGTGGAACTTTTATTCAATTCAAGAAAATCTTTGTGGCATTCATATATTGTATGCTGATTCAATTAAGTCAGTGCTGACCTGTGTTTGTGTTTTGATATTGTCCTGCTTGCTTTCAGGATGATAAAGTCTTAAAATTCCCTGACTTACTCCTTTTTTATGAGGAAAAGGAGTGGTGGGTGGGTATTCCACAGCCTTCATTAAAAACCTAATACTGTTTACCTAAGCTAAGAAAATTCAAGACAATATA
Organism: Galagoides demidoff; assembly: GCA_963574575.1. NCBI lineage: Eukaryota > Metazoa > Chordata > Mammalia > Primates > Galagidae > Galagoides > Galagoides demidoff. The sequence goes on along the minus strand of CAUYQV010192737.1, from coordinate 17,181 downwards.
TTAAAGATTTGACTAACATTATTATCCATTTCCTACAATATCAATTATCATTAAGGAGAATAGTGTCTCCTTCCTACTCTCTTCTCAACTCCTCAATCATGTGATATACACGTGTGGTAGTTAGCCACGAGAGAATGAACTCATCCTTACAGATAGAACAACATAGTGAATTGATATCTGAGCAAACACATATACTTTTCCAAGAGGAAATATGAAGTTAAAGCAAATAACACATCAGGTGAGAGTTTAACATGCAGAATCATACTGCAAAATGAACAACTAGGTGAGTTTCTTACATGCTCTTAATATTAGGAAAAAAGAATTATTTCAAAGTTGACATCAAAGTAGCAGAAACATATTTAAGGTAAAATATATTCTCCATGAACCTGAAATGAATCTGTGTTCCAGTCAACTATTTTATGTAGTTTAAGATATTGATTAAGCCTTCCAAGTAACAACAATTGACAATTTGTTTTCAAGTTTTAGTATTACTATTATAAGGAGGTCATTTTAACTTTATCATGTGGGAATTTGGCCTTCCTTAAAATGTTTCAGAAATAATCCCGCAAATGCAGCTTTGATTCTTGGTCATCGAAATCTTTCAGAAAATCGAAAACCAAAATCAACCAACCAACTAGCCAAGTAATCAAACAACAACAAAAACACAAGCAACTCCCCCCCAAAAAGAAAACCCCAAACCAAAACAAAACAACAACAAAAAAAGTAAAAAAAAAATCCTTTATAACCAAATTAAACGTTTCAGACTGATTTTATTCTATATATTTATCTTCTTCACAGAAGAATACTCTATATAATAATGATGTTGAGGATGGCACCCATAGTTCAATGGGTAGGGTGCCAGCCATGTACACCTTGGCTGGTGGGTTTGAACGTGGCCCAGGCCAGCTAAACAACAATGACAACTGCAACAACAAAATAGCTGGGTTTTGTGGTGAGTGCCTGTAGTCCAAGCTACTTGGGAGGCTGAGACAAGAGAATCACTTAAGCCCAAGAGTTTGAGGTTGCTGTGAGCTGTGACACCATAGCACTCTACCTAGGGCAACATAGTGAGAGTTTGTCTCAAAAAAAAAAAAAATGTTGACACTTTGTTTCTGGACAAGAATAACAGCTTACTGTAGATAAAATTTCATGTACAGTTTATGAATTGTTGGTGACTTAATTTTTTTTTATTGTGATATAATTATGTACAATAAAATGAACCCATGTTACATGGGCCAGTAGATGGATTTTATTATATGCACCCAGGTAATCACTACCCCATTCAGAATATAGATATTCCTTTCATCCCAGAGAGTTCCCTGATGCTTCTTTCAACTCAAAATCCACACTCAGAAGAAAACATACTAGTTTAATATTTCAAATAGTAAATATTAAATATACTATAGACCATAGAATATTTGGTCAATTTTTGAACTTTATAGATGAAATGTTACATAGTATTATATAATCTTTTGTGTTTGTCTTCTGTTACTCAATAAAATAGTCTTCAAGATTTGTGCCTGCTATTGCATGGATCAGTAGCTCATTAATTTTATTTTATGGACAGACCACAATTTGTATAACCATTAGCCAGTAGATAGATAATTAGATTATTTTTAGTTTTATTAATATAACTTAAATGAATATTTTTATGAAAGACATTTTGTGGGAACATATAGTTTATTTATCTTGGGTAAATACCCAAAATGAAATGTCTAGGCCAAAGTTTAACCACATAAGTAATTTTATAAGAAACTGCCAGTTTTTTATAATTCACTACACCATTTTAAACATCTGCCTGCAGTGTATGACAGTTCTAGTCAACAACATGGATGAACCTGCAGACTTGAGTTTTGATGGCATGGGTAGTTTTGTAGAGTACTTGTCAAATGTTTTGCTACAGGATGTCTCTCTACTAGAATTTATTTGATGTTTTTCTCATGATTAGACTGGGATTGTTAGAAGACCACAGAAGTAAAATGCCATTTTCCTCGCATCATATAAAGGGTAAACATTAACTACATGATATGTTATTATTGACATTGACCTTGATCATCTGGCTGAGGTGGTTTTTGTTAGATTTCTCCACTGGAAAGTTACTCATTGTTTTCCCCTTTTAATACCCTCCTCAAATATTCTCAGCTTTCCTCATATTGTCATCCATGAAGGGTGTTTTTGTTTTTGTTTTTCAGTACTTTATTACTTTCTGTAACTACAAGCTGTCCTATGTTCATCTACTATGTATTTCCCAGAAGTACATAAAATCCACACTTAAGGGTGGTTGTTGCTAGTAGGCTATAATTTATTTTAGGTCCTATCACAGAGCAAGAAAATGTGTGTGAATACTGACCAATGAATATACATGTATTTATACTATATCTAAATGTACCTATGTGAAGTTAAATATGAGTACATGCCTATACCTCTAACTCTAATCCATTACCACAAATCATTCTAGGCTCATTCCCTTCCTTATTTACAAATGTCAAAATGGAGAGAACCAGTTTTCACAATCTATACATGTTTATTTTAAATTTCAATATATGTATAATGTCACAATTATTAATCTGTGTCCACATATCACATAGAAACATTTTATAAACTTGAAAATGGTACTTAGGTGTGATACTTTTCATTTTTAGTCTTGTAAATTCTGCTTATTTTCAAAATGATTTAGGTCAGTACCATTTTATCTTAGTCCTTATGTAAAGTTGTTACATATATTTTATAATACTGCTAAATTCTCTTAGGGAGTCTGTATTTTAAAATTTGCATAAATTAAGATTCACTCTTTTTGCTATAAAGTTCTATGAGTTTTAACAGATGCTTGATTTTATGCACCTACCAGCACATTATTATACAAAATAATTTCACCACAGTAGGAATGCTCTCTGTTGTACCCACACATCCTTCCCATCCCAGCCCACCACTTAACTTCTGGCAATCCAACAGTCACACTCCTAGTTATCTATTTCGTCCCTATAGATTTAATTTCCAATATTATATAGTTAGTATTTCATAGTATTCAACCCTATCAGATTTCATTCTTTTTCTTAGAGACTACATTAAAATTTCTCCATATATTTTTATAGTGTGATATCTCATTTATAAAAATCTTTGAATAATATCACAAAATATGACTTTATAGTTAGATTATACATGTACTTTTAAAGGACATCTTGGTTGCTTCTGGTTTGGGGGAATTGTGAATAAAGCTGTAATGGACATGTGTATGTAGGTTTTTGTGCAGAAATAATCTTCAGACCATTTGGATGCATACCTAGGAGTGTGATTATTGGATTACATGGTGAGGTTATATTTATCTTTGAAAGAAATTTCTATATGAGGTAATGCATATGTTAATTGGATACAAGTAGACATTCCACAATATATATATACTTCAAATCAATATGTAGCATGTGGTACACACATACAATTTTATCTGCCAATCTAAAATACAAATGAAATTGCCAAACATTCATCCAAACTGGGTGTACATTCTAGCCGACAATGAATGAGAGTGTTTAAGCATTTAGTTTTGCAAAGTTTTGTTGCTTTAAGGTATTATTATGGGTATTTAGGCATTATTATTTTAGTCATTGTGATAAGTGTGCAGTTTTTCATTTTTTAAAATGTGCTGATGCTTAAATACATAAAGCAGGCTATCTTTACTTTCTTTTTTTTTTTTTAGAGAAAGAATCTCACTTTGTTGCTCTTGGTAGAGTGCCTGTGGCATCACAGCTCAGAGCAACCTCCAACTCCTGGGCTTAGGTGATTCTCTTACCTCAGTCTCCTGAGTAGCTGGGACTACAGGTGTCTGCCACAACACCCAGCTATTTTTTGTTGAAGTTTGGCTGGGGCTAGGTTTGAACCTGCCACCCTCAGTCTATGGGGCCAACACCCTACTCACTAGCCCCTGACTATTTTTTCATATGCTTACTTATCATCTATATATCTTCCATAGTGAGATGTCTGTTCAATATTTTGTCCATTTTTTCAATGTGTTGTTTTTTTATTGTTGAACTTAAAGATTCTTTTATATATTTAGATATAGGATTTTTATATCCTATATCTAGGATATATTTTGTAAATATTTCCTCTAATTGTGGCTTGTCATTTTCTTAACAGTATCTATTGTGGACATTCAATTATTCTAGCACTATTTGTTAAAAAGATTATTTTTTTCCTCAAGTGAAGTCTTTGCTCCTTTGTCAAAGATCAGTTGTCTATATTTGTGTAGAGCTATTTTGGGGACTCTTTATTCTATTCTTTTATTTTATAAAACCATGCTCTCTTATTTTCTGTAGCTTTATAGTAAATCGTGAGTTGTGTTAGTGCCAGTTTTGTTCATCTATAGATCTGCTCTTTTGCAAATACCATATTCATAATTACTGTAGCTTTACAACAAATCCTGAAATATGGGAATATCAGTCTCCAATTCTGTTTTTCTTTGTCAGTATTGTGTTGGGTATCCTAGGTCTTTTGGCTTTCTGTATAAACTAGAAATAGTTGTTGATATTTATGAAACTGCTTGTTGGAATTTAGATTGGTATTACATTGAATCCATAGGTGAAGCTAGGAAGAACCGACATCTTAATATTAGTGAATCTTTCAGTCCATGATAGAAACAACTCCTTCATTCTTAATTTTTGTTGAGAATCTTTTTAGACTTATGTGTTATTTATATGTATGCTGCTTAAATTATATAGAGAATTTCTGCTCTATTTCTATTATTTACTTCTAGTTTAATTTTAATATGGTCTTGATACTTTGCATAATTTATATAATTTTATAAATACATTAAGGTTTGGTTTTGATTCAAAATGTGGTCTATCTAGGAATCTTTCATTTGTACCTGAGAAGAATGAGTATTCTGTGGTTAAATGGAGTATTTTGTAAATGTCAATTAGATCAAGTTATTTAACAAAGTCCAAGCAATTTAACTTTCCACCAAGCTTCATATTTTTTAAATTCTGTAGAATGACAGAATCAAAGTTTAATGACTTAATAAATCTATTTTATATTTATTTTATTTTGTTTTTCCTTTTTGAGACAGAGTCTTACTATGTTGCCCTTGGTAGAGTGCTATGGCATCACAGCTCAGCAACCTCAAACTCTTGGGCATAAGCGCTTCTCTTGCTTTAGCCTCCCAAGCAGCTGGGACTACAGGCATCCACCACAACACCCAGCTATTTTTTGGTTGCAGTTGTTTAGCCACCCTCAGTGTGTGTGGCTAGCGCTATAACCACTGTGCACAGGCATTGAGCCCCATTTTGTATTTAATGACCGATGATACATGCTTCTATAACATGATGATAGAAAGAAAGAAGGGATAGAATTTTTAAAAAGCAGAGAGAACATGGTCATTTCAATATACTGCATCTTAGTAATTTTTGATATTAATATAGCACTGAGACATATAATGTAACACAGACACACATGCAAATAAAAAAATATTACTTGTTTATGAGTTGAATGAAGAGAAAAGGTAAAAGCACAACTGGCTCTATGTTGATGACATGTCCATATTTATTGGAACATTACTGAAAGCCCCCATAGTTAAGGATTAGCTCAGCAATTCAGGCTTATTCAGAATCCTCTAAATTTGAAATGGTAAGCCCAGGCTAATTCCTTGAGAATCACAGCAAATTTCTCTTTAATGTAAAAAAATAAAATCTGAACACATATAAAAGACTCCATCAGTCCCTCAGTAATGGGATAATTGAAGTCATTCTAATAATCTATCAATATTTCTTAAAATATTAAATATGCCTTTGCATAAATTTCACTTCTGTTATAATGATGGTTTGAATATATATTAAATTGTTGAATACAGTTTATCATTTGCCAGTCTGAATATCATTTGAAATATCCTTAAGAATCTAAAAGTCAGTAATGTTAAAATAAATACTTTTAATAGAAAATGTTTCCTATTTGTGGCAGACACTTAAAAGGAGGTTGCAAAAGTTCTAGTCTCTTATATACAGCATTTTGAAGCACATCTTCTTTTTTGTATTCTTCAAAGCTACAGAAAACAATTTTTAATTATTAGCACTTAAATTCTAGTTGCTTTTAAAAATTATTTTTAAATATGTTTATTAATTTTTAATATAAACATACTGTTCTAAAATGGAAAAATTAAAATGAAGGTTTATTATACTTAGATGTTTTTATTATATATGGCTAAAAATCACAAATTTTATATGTAAATACACATATACACATAAAATAAATCAATTCAAATGAGAAATTCACTCCATTAGAAACATTTTGTTATATTTCTAAATTATCCTGCTTTATCTTGTACAAAGGAAAGAGGTTGCAAAAGATTTTATGAAATCTTTCAAGACCTCGTATTACTTTCACAACACACTTAACATCGATTCATTACATCTTAAGTCTGACAGGAGTGCAGGATAAACTATAATGTCAGGAATATTCTTCTTTTACAAACAAAGGAAGTTCAAAGATATAGAGTTTATTTTCTGAAAATTATCCAGTTATTATAGAAGAGCCAAGGTTTGCTTCAAATTTCTTCTTTTATCTTCCATATCAGTACCTTTTTCTACATTTAATAAGTCTTGCATTGTTAACTTAATTGACCTTTTTCAGGGAAGGGATGATATATGTACTACCTTTCCTTATAAGCATAGCATTTAATTCTGATACAGAGTAGTAAATGGTTAATAAATATATGATGTGCTTGTGGCTGTTATCATTTTATCATTTTTCCTTAAGATGACTTTATGTGTTAGGCAGAAACGCTATATTTTTCAAATCTTATAGCTTATCATGTTAATATACAGATCACATAAGATCTGATAAGCTTAAGATGATAAGCTGTAAATTTTCAGATGATAAGTTGTAAGTTTTAATCTGTTAGTCTCTGCTTCTCTGTTAATATACAGATCATATCAGTATGACTCACATCAAAATCACTGTGGATCAGACCCCAAATTCAGGTCTATTGACTTCGAATTATCATTCATTTTCCTAGGAAATGCAATGTTTTGATAAGTAATAACATTTGATTTCTTCTTTTTCATTTTGAGAATGCCCTTCACATTGATAACGAGAAAGGAAATGGTCACATGCCCAGAGTACAGTGCAACATGTATAACTGGGACAGGAAAAACAAATATTTATAAAATCAAACTAAAATATCTGTCCTGCCAAAAGTATTAAGTGTTCATACAACAATCTATGAAGCTATTTATTACTTTTCCTTATTTCTTAGGAAAATTAACATTAGCTATCAAGTACTACGAATAAGCTACATTTTTGAGCCAGTTTGATGATATGTTAACTGTCTGCATTTCTTAAGCCTATTGATCAAAATATGTACTTTCCAACTGAAATTATTTTCCTAACATGTGCTTCTAATTTTTTCTGAATTCCTCTAGGAAGTACCTTACTTACTATAACAAGAAAAAATTCTTTTGATAAAATTGGTGATCTGCTAACATTAATAATAAACAAAAATATAACAAAATACATTAATATTTAAAACATAATTATAAATTATAATTACAACAGCAGTAGCCATAGAAAATCTAAAAGAAATGGCCTGAATGGCCATAGTAGTAGGGTAGTAGCTTGGATGATAAGAACACTGAACAAATTCCAAGAATCCTATATCTTAGTAGACTCTGCCATCAAAATTATTACTGTAGTCTTGTTAGGTTCTGCCTTTTAATAATCTTTGTGTAATTTCTTTTCTTTTTTAAAGAGATGATTGGCTTGGCTTCTATAGCCCCTTTTAACTCTAACATACTGAATCTACCACCTGGACATTGGGATGTGGGTGGAGGTGTTTTGTAATTCAATTCTTTCCAAATTGAGGGCTAACAAACTTAAATAGGGGAGCTGGGATGGATGACAGCTTCATATGTGATCTACAGTGATAACTGCTCCCATCAATGGTAATGAACTAGGGGAAAGACAATAAGCCAACAAAAGCAGATTAGAAAATTGTTGGGAAAATATGGAGTTGATTCAACTTGATAGTTTTGTGGAAGACAAAACATTTCCCTACAGCATTTTTCTTTTGATTTTGAAGTCATTCAATTAAAGGAACTTAGTAAATGTTGAATAAATGGAAAGATAAAAGTGACTGTCAATTTGAAACAATGAATGCAATTAGACCCTGAGTGTTGGGTTAATTGAATTTTCTTGAGCTATTAAAAAGAATCAGAATCCAGGAAATATGAGGTCCGGTTCAAATTTAACTCATGTTTAGTTTGTAAGTCATTGATAACATCAAATTGCTTTCTTCTAGAAGCTATTTTTCAAAAGAGAAGGATGAAAAGAACAACCCTGAATGTGAAGTATATCTATGCCAGGAATCATTGTAAATAAAGTGAAAGGATATTGTGGAATGAATTACTTGTAGCTATGTGGCTTTAGTCCTATTTGAGAGGAGGAAGGTGCACAAAAAATGCTAATTTAACATATAAAATATATGTTTTTTATCAAACAAAATATTAAATATCAAAATTGGTATTTAAGGAAACACAATTCAACAGCACACATGACTAGTACATGTGAGGTCTCAAAGAGACAGCTCTATAGATTCTTTCTTAACTGAGTTTGTGAAAATTGACAGGAACTAAATATATCAAACACATGCTTTCTTGGATAATTTTAAATAAACTCCATCAATTGCCTTCATTTTTCATTTTCATATAGTTTTTGCTATAAATCTTAATGCTTTAATTGCCAGAATCAATGGCAATGTCATTTGAATTAATAGTGAATGATTTATTAGATCACAAGGACCTTTAAAGTCCTTAAAAATTATCAAGAAAACGCAATCAAAAACAGAAACATAGGACAAAGAATTTCTGAAAACTATTTATGTGAGTATTTGGTTTTATGAATACAGGTATGTTAAAACCTAAAATAGACACTAGAAAACCATTATTCATTGGAACCTATAATTTGGGCACCTAGCATTTTCTAAGAACTAATTGCAGAAATAAAATTATGAATATATAGCTTATTGTGTACTTTGTTCATAGCCAAAAAATAATTTTAAATAAGAATTCAAATAATTTTCACTCATAAAAATGTGCTTGAAAATATTCAGCACTTACTTTTTTATTATTTGCTTCCAAAAAAAGATTGTTTGAGGAAAACAATGGAATAAAACCCTACCATATTAATCACGGATTTTAGTCACAAGTAGCATATTGACAGAATATTGCATAATTTATAGAATCTCTAGGTGGGTCAAAAACAAGACTTGGAGGCCACATGGTTGGGGACAATGCTTAACAACATAGGACAGAGCTGGTTGGGAACCTCTGCTGTCGCTCTCAGTGGCCCAGAACCTACAGAGAAGGGACAGTGGAGCCAACATCATAACCTCTGCCTTGAATGCATTTGGAAGCTACACTGTGACAGCTTGAACTTGTCATGAGGTCTGAATTTTTCTCACTAAGTTCAGATTCAAATTGGTGTGTGTGATTGCCAGATGCTAGATTCCACGTCTGTTCCCTGAGTACACTGAATCATCTGGCTTCGTAAGTTTGGGGGACATAATAGCATGTTGAAAGGCATAACACCTACTCCACTCGCACCAGCAGGCCATTTGGTAATCTCCCTGCTCTAAAATGGGATGAATTCAAATTTTGCAAGTTAACGATTCACACAGCTTTACAATCTGTGAGCTGTAAGCAAGATGGGCTGTGGTGTCTAAGGTCCTTGGGGAGAGAGAGTTGATACTGAGTCAGCTGTGGTTAGGAAAACAAAAATCTACAGAGCTGTGAATTTAAGAAAAATTAAAACTCTACCTCACATTGAGTCAACCAAATCTTCTTATCCTTTGTAACTATTCATTATTTTTTGGCTATGAATGAATAAGCTAAATTAATTTAAAAAGGAAATTCTCCAATTTGGGGGGGTGTTCACTGCTTGTTATGTTAAAAATTCATTATAAAACTATTTCAGAAAATCACAGTTGCTTTAACTTACTAACACTTAATATATTCCAGACACCGTCTATGTGCTTTATGCCTACCAAATTAATCTTCACAAATATATGAACTGTTTACTGAAATCTTTTTGTCTCATCTTATAGAAGAAGTCAGAGATAGCAAGTTTAGGTTGTCCAAGACAACAAAGTTAGAGATGGCAGAACTGGAACTAGAACGCATGTCTACACAGTTGTAGAACCCAATTCTACATTGTCTCAATTCAACCCTGGTGTGAGGATCCTAAATGCAAGGAAAAGGGCAATTGGTGCTGCTGCATTTAGAAGTGGATATACTAATAAACTGTCATACATTATTTAATAATTGGAGTGATTATAAATCCAAGTTTGCCTGAGACAATCCTAAATTTTTCCTTCTGTCCAATTAATATGATGTATAATGCTCCTTTTATTTCTTTGTGCGGTCAATAAATCACAAAATCATTTTAAGAAAAATCCATTTGTGCTGTTAGAATATAGACTTCTATTTCAAAGTATCAACAAACAGAATTTGAAATGTTGAAATTAAGGCTACCACAAACTTTCGTTATCTCATTTTTAGGGAGAGAGTCAGACATTAGTCTTCAATGTGTCATCAAAGTATAATAAATTAAATATGTAACATATTTTTTGTACATATACAAATAGAGATTATTTCCTGATATTGTTGATGGAATTGATTTATGTTGACTATATTTCTTTCACATATATACATAATATGGAAAGTAATTGTTCACTTACTTTCTAATTTTTACTTAGTAATGCAATTCAATGTATAACACTATGGTTTTTCCATGTTACCTGTATTTGATAAATTTGGGGAAATGTAAAAAGCTAGAAAAATGTATCAGGCTTCTAGATTATTTAATGAAACATTAATTATATGAATTAAAATATTTTTAAATTAGCCATAATTATTCTTCAGATTCCAAATTATATAACCATTTCTTCAAATTATGACAGAGAACTTGTTGACTGCTGTTTTTGAATGAAGAATTATAATATTATATAACTGGATCACAATTACCATAACCTATAATTTGCAACCTGTTATTACAAACAATATTTTATTATAAATCTGAACAACCCTGCCAACTCTACCACCCATCTAAAAAACTTAGTAAAAAATTCAGGTAATAATTTTATGTAGCACGAATTAAATAATAAAATAAATCTTTATTGTTCATGTAACATGGTTTTAATAATAAATTATATATTTTTTAAATTTAATCCACCAATTTCTTCAAGTATTTCTATAGAGTCCAACAATCATTTAATGTAATATGATTTTAATCTATTTATATAACCCCAGTGGACTGCCAAAATGAAACAAACAACATAAATGTAATGAACAAGATTTTCATAGAGCAATATCATCATTCTGACAGGATTACTCTAAAAAATAAGGATGTAGTGTGATTTTTGGTCTTCTGAATATATACCTAGTAGAGGAATTGTAGATATTTGTATAAGAATGTTTATTGCAGCCCAATTCATAATTGCTAGGTCATGGAAGAAGCCCAAGTGCCCATCGACCCACAAATGGATCAATAAATTGTTGTATATGTACACCATGGAATATTATGCACCCTTAAAGAAAGATGAAGACTTTATCTCCTTCATGTTTACATGGATAGAGCTGGAACATATTCTTCTTAGCAAAGTATCTCAAGAATGGAAGAAAAAGTATCCAATGTATACAACCCTATTACGAAACTAATTTAGAGTTTTCAAATGAAAGCTACAACCTACTTCTAGCCCAAGAATATGAGAAGGGGTGGGGGAGGGGAGGAGAGAAGGGTGATGGGTGTGGAGGGAGGGTGATTGGAAAGATCACCTTTATGGTCTGTCTTACAAGGGTATAAGTGAATCTTTCTAAAACTAGAGTATAAATGTCTTAACACAATAACTAACTAAATGACATAAAGTCTATGTTAACCAGTTTGATGAAAATATTTCAAATTGTATATGAAAACACGACACTGTATGCCATGTTCGCATTAATGTACACAGCTATCATTTAATAAAAAAAGAAGAAGAATGGAAGAAAAAGTATCCAATATACTCAGCCCTACTATGAAACTAATTTATAGCTTTCATAGGAAAGCTATAACCAAGTTATAGCCCAAGAATATGGGGAAAGGGGAGAGGGATGGGAGAGGAGGTGGGAGGATGGGTGGAGGAAAGGTGATTGGTGGGACCAAGCCTATGGTTCATCTTACAAGGGTACATGTGAATCTTTCTAAATGTAGAATATAAATGTCTTAATACAATAACTAAGAAAATGAAATGAAGGCTATGTTAACCAGTATGATAAAAATATTTCAGATTATATATAGAACCAGCACACTGTACCCCATGACTGCATGATTTAATTAAAAAAAATGAGGATGTATAAATGTATGAGTAATTGATACCATCACTCAGCCATGGCTCACAAGATCTTTCTATATGTATATACATATGTGTATATATGTATATATTTATTTAATAAATTCTATGTTTGTCAGTTTTCCAATCTCCATTTATCTTCTGGGCAGTAACCTTTGTGTTTTGTATACTATGTACAAGATTGTGAATGGTGTTAAAGAGAACATCTGTCAGAAACATGGAAAATGTCAAACTTGTCATGACTAGGGCACGGGTTTTAGTTGCTTCTTAGGAAAGCAAGAAAGAAAACCAGAAAAAAAGTGATTTATGTTTCAGAAAAGAAAATTTGCCATTTAGATGCATTTTACAGTATGTTTCTAAGTGAGAAAACAAATCATGACAGTTTCAAGAAACACAGAATTCCCTTTTAATTTTTCAAAATCTATGTAGGCTTCTAACAATACTCTAATTATAATGGGTGTTTCCAACTTACATTTAAATCAGTACTAAACAGATCATTTAGAGGTCAGTGCTGAATCTGTCTTATGAAAAGGTACCTATATTGTATACCTTAAATTAATTCCTGACAACATCACTTTTTAGGTAAAAAATTGTTCTATTACTAGGTTAAGTGTGAAATGTCCGATATCCTTATGTATTAAGTTAGACAGTGATATTCTGACATTTCACTTTGACACTTCTTGTTTTATTTTTAATGTGAAGGTACATCTCTTTCTTTCAAACACATGCCTTGGCTTGTGATTACCTTTCAAAAACATTTTTAATGTAATTTTTGTGAAATCAAGGATATGTCAAAAATTCATGCTATTTTTGAATATCAGTTCTGTTGGGGAATCAATGTAGCATGGACAGCTCAAAATATCAATGAAGTGTTTGGGCAGGATTCGGCTAATGGAAGGCACCTACATTGATGATTTGAGAAGTTCTGTCCTGGTGATTTCAATGCCGAAAGTGAACACGTGGGTGACCTGACACCAAGGTGTATAATAATGAACTGAAAACTATAATGGAAGTGAATCCATTTCAACCTGTGAATTAGTAGGAAGATTTTTTTTTTTTAGTGTTCAGATAGGATATTTTAATTTTATTTATTTATTTTTAATTTAATTTTTTATTAAATCATAACTGTATATATATTTATGGGGTACAACATGGTGATTTGATAGACAATGTGGAATGCTTAAATCAAACTGATTAACATAACCATCACCTCACTTAATTATTTCTTTGTGGTAAGACACTTTAGTTATTTTGAAGTGCACCCTTTCATTGTGCACGTTAGGTGAGATCCCACCAAACACCCTCCCTCCTCCCACCAATTGCTCTCCGCCATCCCTGTCCCCTTCTTCCTCCCTCCTCTCCCCTTCCTCTTGCTAGACTATATTTATTTTGATGTTACTATTCCAACAATATTGAACCATTTGAAACAATTGGCAAGGTAAACCAGCTGGATAGATGGGTTCCACCTGGATTAAATGAGCATCAGAAGAGAAATCATCTCAAAGCTTGCCTTTGTTTGCCGTCACCACATAAAGGTGAGCCATTCCAACACTGTATCATTACGTGTGATGAAAATGAATTCTTTTTGACAATGAAAGCATTTGGCACAATGGTTGGATAAAGACAAAGTGCCAAAACACAGTCCAAAACTGAATATTCATCAGAGACACTAAAGGGGCCTTGGTGATTGTACTATTCACTACAGCTTCATGAAAACTGGTCAATTGATGACAGCAGATGTCTATTGCAACCATTTGGACAATGTGGTGAAAATGCTTGTTATTAAGCAAGTGCGACTGGTCAACAGAGAGGGGAAAATCCTGTTGTGAGACAACACTGTTGCAAAACAACGAAGCTCAAACTGCAGAAGCTGATTGGAGCCTCCTGTCATTCACCATATTCACGAGATCCTGCACCAACTGACCACCACTTTTCCCAGCCTTGGGACCACTTATGACGAGGAAAACTATACAATTCTCAACAAGCTGTGGAAAATGAATCTTGTGATTTCATGGCCACTGACTCTCCAAGTTTCCTTGCTGCTGAAAACACAAGCTACCTTTAAGATGGGAAAATAGTGCCAATAATTTAGACACATACTTAGATTCATTGTATTCCTGTATGTCTGAGATATAATAAGCTAAACTTTTGATTCAAAATCAGACATGTCATATTTAATATGGTATTTAATGACATTCCATATTGAATTATACACACATATTTCTGTTATACATCCCACAGTACTTGTATTGAAATGTTACCAACAGAAATTGCTAGGCTTTGCTAATTCACAGCCACTTCATCCCTGAATTTGTTTCTTCCTAAAGATAACACTTCACTTCTACCTTATCTCCCAAAGTGTTAGGTTTTTATTTTTAAGTAAGTTAATATAGTTGAAGAGAACATTTCATAAAAAAAGAAGTGTTATCAGCTCGCTCTATGTTAATTTAATGAAGTTTGCTTTTTAAGACAAAACAAATAGCAACCATATGCAATTGAAGGAAGTCATTCCCCTAAGTAAATGCATACTTTCTCTTTGAAAGTCTGTAGACCCTCAATCAGCCTCTTTTATCACCTTGATATTAGAAATAGATCATTGATGCAGGTGTCTTCCACCTTTCCATTTTGGCTTGCAATGCTTCCTAATAATCAGACAAGCCCCAAGTGGAAAGGAAAAGAATGGAGTAGAAAGAGAGGAAACAAGGACTGCAAACATAAGAATAAACAGGGTTTGAAACTAACAATTCTGGCAACTGGGCATGCGCACTGCAAAAGAGACGCAAAAATTAGCTAACTCACACCAGCAGGAACCAGTGTAGCATCCCAGCGTGGTGGGACTAGATATTGATAGGGCTTGATCAGTGGGGTAGGGGGCTGGAATCTGAGCGTGGTTCAACAAGGAGACGGAGACATGGAAGCACTTTCTCAAACGTGGAATTTAACAGGCTGGCTCACTCTAGAGTAGCTTGCCGAAGTCTGGAGAAAACAGTTGTCCACACTGAGCAAAGTAGAAAGGCCTAAGTTGCCCTGGCACATGTTACAAAAAAGGGTCAAAACGACTCAGAAAAGTGATCTTGCAGGAAAGAATCCATTCTGTGAGACCAGACCGTTTCCTAGAGGAGTATGTTCCGTGAGAAGCCCCAGAGGGCATCCCCATTTACCAAAGCCCTCAGGAACACACTGGGAACTGGATCCCTGCCGCCAGTGAGTTCAGGGGTGGTTTTCTTATGTAAGAAGGTAGGCAGGTGGTCACAGAACTATATTCTATAGCTGTAGAAAAGTGGGACCCCAAAGTCCCATTAACAGACCCCATAGCAATAAGAAGAGGTGAGAGCTTATAACTGCTTGAAGCTCGGGGACCATAATTACTATAGTGCCAGCATGTCAGAAAGAAAGGCAAAGGCCTTGACCCACAGAAGTTAAGAAATTGATTAATAGGAAATAATGTCTGTAAAAGAAAAATAGTTGGGCAGAAAATGGATCCAAATGGAAATAGCTTTTTCTATGATTACATCATTTATCTTGCGCTTTCTATATGATCCTAACCTCCATTAGTCAGTGCGTTTTTCTCCATCATTTTTACGCACCCAGTAACCTTTTGTCTTTATTTATAAACCCAACTGTTATTGAGAGTATATTACATGCTAGTTTTACTGGGATATGAAAGTAAATAAAACAATAGTTCTGCCCTCTTGGCACTTACATTCTCTGAAAGGGAAAGGTCCAGTAGAGAAATAATTATGTAAAGTATCAGTTGGAGGTTCAGGGAGTTAGAGGCAGGGCATGGTTTGATAGCTTTCTGTTTTCTTTCTCCCCATTAAAGTACAGTTTCAGTATAAACAATTTTCATCTTAATCTACAGAAAGTTCAAAAAAATTACTAAGGGGTTGTAATATTTAAATTTTGCTTTAACTTCAAAATATCTTTTCATTATTGTTTCATAGATGAGGCACTCGAGGAATTATTATAAAGAATGTTAATCTCGGTGGACCTGCACCGTCCTATCCACCACCATAAAACTTTGTACCAACATCTCACCCCCTTTTATATAAATTATGAAGACCACAAGAGCAGAATGTATTTAAACTTTTGTTGAATTCTTGTAATAAATATGTTTTGAGCATCTGCCTCAGAAACAATGGTTTCTCCAGTGATACAGGTTTGAATATTTCTATAGAAAGATTTGCAGGAAAACACACAAGTCAGTCAACCAGACATCAAAGTTGTATTCTTATGTTTTGATCTTCACAAAGTATTTAAATGTCGCCAGGGTGAAATGAGTGTCATCAACAGTAAAAGTTGATGCTTCAGGCTCTCTGCTCATATGGTAACAAGATAGTGATGTTTGCCAGCTTAATGATAATAAGCTGAGAATCCTACCTACTGTGAAATTGTGTCATCACACTAATAGCCTAATTTGGGCACAGCCAAAGCCACACTGTTCTTCCAGAAGGCGCCAGTTTAGAGAAGAGAGAAATTCTCTGCACATAATAGATATAATCAGTGGCCCTTTTCTCTCCCTCTCTTCAACACCAAACACCATGTCATCCACTTTCCCCCTGCTACTGAACAACAGTTATTATTTCTGACCCTGCCAGATATCTCAGTCTTCATAGGCATGTGCTGCGGCTCTGAAGAAAGCATTTGGCAGTAATTTTAAAAATGACAGTGGGGTTACTTAGAAGATCTCATGTTTCATGGCTTTTTTTTTTTTTTTTTTTTTTTTTTGATTCTGCCTTTTCCCTGTAGCAGTGTGGAAGCAATAATGTGACAGCAAGCCCCCTAACCTTGTTTGGCCTACTTTAATTAGAGCGCCG